>VYZQ01055566.1:0-21298 GCA_013400655.1 Mystacornis crossleyi
TTTTTTTTAATTACTAGTTTTTATTATGATAAAAGACTCTGTAAACTCCCTCCCTAAATTATCCAACTATCATATGATGAGAGAACTAAAATTTATGCAAACTGTTTTCTCAGGAAAAGAAAAAAGTCTAAGTACAATAAACAAAACCCCCAAACTTCATCAGGGTCATAAATTAATTTTTTTTACAGCTCCTCCTGTTTGGGATATTATACTTGGGTTTTTCTAGATATAATGTGTTGCTAGTATATGTACACAAAAGTTTTAAAGTAAGTTTGGAAAGTGCAGGATTGTTGTGTGAAACAGAAGCTTGCTAATCATTAATTAGCACTGCTAAAGTTAGAGAGTGCTAAAGCTCCTGTCAGAATCAGACTCATTGTTGCCAGCTCTTGTGGTTTTAAAGCAATAAGTGCCTTTTCTTGAAGGCCTGCCATAAGTTCAGTGATTACGCTAGAATTTCAACTTCCAGTAAAAAAAATTGCAAATTTAGATGTCTTGTTAAGCAAAGAAGCTTGAAAATATGAATTATATTTAACCTAGTGTGAAATGAAAACAGTTCATGATCTTTAATACATTCTCTTTATTTCTGAATATTAGAGAGCCAAACATTCTCAGTTGGGGAAGGAAAGCTTTTGTTTGACATGACAGGACTTCAGAGTGTTCTTTTTGTGCTAAATTTGATTTCTTGCTGATTGGTGGTTTTGCTGCCACAGTAATTGTCATCTCTTAGCCTTAGCTCACTGTTAATGACAAATGTCAGATAGCAGTCTGTATTTTTCAGGTACAGAAGTTGTTTTCACTGAGAACTTTCCAGACGGTGTATCAGACTAATACTGTTATTGATTGTCAAGCATAGTTCATAATGTGAATACATGGGATGTACATATCTTCCTGTTCTTTTTTCCACTGCAGTCAGTGATAATTCTCTATATTCAACAGATGACTTCTTCAATCTATTAAAAGTGTGCAAAAAAGGAAAAAAGAAGGGAGAATGTCAGACAGCTTGGGAACACCAATAGGGAAATGTCATCTCTTTTTTCCCCATCACTGGTCTCCTTTGCTTCAGAGCTGTTGTGAATACGAAGTCCCCTACAGCATTCTGCATACCAATTTTGTGAAGCTGATTCCTCAACATTTTCCGTGAATTTTATCAATATTCTTAGGCCAAGAATAGCGGGCCCTTGCGCTCATTTCTGCTTGTGAAAACAAGGGTGAGCCTTTGTTTACTTAGTTTCCTTTGTGTAGCACTTTACAAACGAGATGCCTCACCAAGCTGTAGTGTTTCTAGAGCGGGTCTCTGCTCAAAGTCCGTGCTAACCCATCTCTACATTCTACTTGACACTGTGGAAATTGAACATGCTCTGTCTGGAGAGGTGCAGTCCATCTATTCAAAGCCTTATTCACCCATGTAACATGGCTGTGAGGGTTATAATAAAGTGCTTGGGAAGGTTAAAGAACATCCTCTTTTTCTGATCAGCTACATATAATTTGGCCAACCAGAGCCATCACTGTCCCTCAAGGGCCTGTTTTATGGCTTATATTTTCATGTTTAGCAGGAGTCATCTACATACTGTATTCTAGCAGGAACCATCATATGATGCAGGATATGTGATTTTCAAATGAGCAGAGGCTGAAATAGTGAGTTGCTATTTCACTCAGAAGCATTTCTGTTTGGAAAGACTAAAGAAATTGTTTTTCATTGAAATCAATTTAGCACTGAAAAGCCCAAAAAGAGATTTCCCTGGATGTTTAAGTGGAATAGGTATGCCATATTAAGAATGATTTAAATATATTTGTCTGTGCGTATTGGAATACCGTACAGCAATATATCAATACAAAAGCAATAAAGTAAAAATCCTAAGCAGAGTTATGGTTTCATATTTTAATGCAGTGTTATTGTTTTTTTAGTGATTATTTTTTATTATCAATATACCTACATGCTCTGCTCGTGCACAGGGAAATGACTGTGCAGGCATAAACAGAAAGATTCTTGTTCTCCAAAGACTTTAGAGTGTAATTTTAAGTCAGCTCTGTGCACTCAGCATACTCAGTCAGGGAATCTGAGAGACACCCCTGCCATATTGCTCCAGTGGAAAGGTGATCTCCTCTAAGAACAGTAGTGGAAAAATCTTGTTTTGATAAACTATATTCACACTATTTTGTACACAGTGCTGCTCCTTAGTAGCTGGATCTCATTTCTGTTTGCTTCCGAAGACTGCTGGGGTATGAAGGCAAACACTTAGGTGGGCTGGTCACAAGGAGTGCTGGGCAGTTGTCAGTTCCCGTGTTGACAGGGCTGATTTAGGCAGTGGGAAGTTGGAATGCCTCAGTGGGGGCTTACCAGCAGTAATCAGTCTTTCTTTGAGAGTGGTAGTCTTATGTTAGTGGTCACTGCAGTGATTTTGAAGACTTGTTCAAATAATTATGTTATCACAAGAGAAATCTCTTATGCAGTCCACAGGCAAGTTATTCAGGTGTTTTGGTAAAGATTTAAATATATGTTTATATAGGTAGCTTGAATATTTTGCCTTTAGATTTTCTGTAAATGGAAAGAACCAGAATTACCTGTGACACTGAGCAAGGGTGAGATACTGACTTTTGTGCTTGATGAGCAGAACGTGTGGGAAGGTAGACTTCAAACATTTTTATTTGTTTTTATTGGCTCCAAAATACTGGAAAGGTGTGTTTTATCTTTAAAAAATATTAATTGCCATCGTATTAGATAAAACATTCTTTCATGCAGCATTGGATAATAACATTTTTTCCTTCAGGCTCTGTGATTCTAACAGCTCTTAATTTTTTTTTTTTTGTGCCTAAGTTAGCCCATCTTCTTAAGCTGATAAAATGTAGACAGAAAAGTGAATAAAACAATACAATTTACAGTAGCTGGGAACCTTCTCAGCAGTTATCAGACCAGTACCTGTAGCTGGTCTCCAAAATGTATGTGTTTGCTTCACTCAGCTTGATCAAGGTATAAATCAGAGAGGAGAATTCTTCCCACTGAACATTTTAAAGACAGATAGAGATGCAGATGGGTTCACTAAAACACGAGACTGAATTTAAATGTGAAATGAAATATAGATGAAAGCGCTTTGCCTCAGACAGTTTTAATATTAATGCCAACATCTTTTGGATGAAAAAGACCAATATTTTGTGGTTGGGACGCTTTCCACAGGTACAAAACAAGCAGATTTCCTAGGGATATTTCTTAACTTGATGGAAAAAAACCCTGTTTTGTAAATGGTCATATGACTTTAGATTCAGTCCAGAATGGCACATTAAATTCCATTACCTGCCTACATTTTGAGTTTTAAAAACACAGAAGGAACAACTTTTAATAGGTTTGAAAGTAGATATACAACACTCTGATTCTACAATAACTGTTGAGTAAACTTACTTGTTTTTGTTGCTTGTGTAAAAATCCTTCAGAATCAAACATTCTATACAGACGGAGACGATGAATTCTCTCTTTGTCCTAGATAGCAAACACACAATTTCTAATGGAGTTGGATAGCATTAATAATATATAATTTTTCCACCATCTGTTAAAGAAGTCTTGTGGGAAACTTTTTTAACAGAAAACAAGGTCTGATTTGTAAAACCTGACTGCAGATCAGCTGCTCTGGGTGTTTGATCTTAAAATGAACAGTAGATGGCTTCAGAGAACCTTCCCACCAGTGATGGCTAGCTCCAGATAGAGATGGAAGACACAGCCACAAACCATACAGAATGGCCACAAAGAGTTGGTGTGGGAAAGTCAGATTTTTTTTTTTTTTTGCATACCCTGCTAGTAGGAAAAAAAGTTTAAAAGTAGGACTGTTTGACTAAAATGCACTACCAAAATTCCAAATCTAATAGCATTTAAAACATAGCTGTACTGGACTACATTGCTGAGTTCTGCTGAGCTGAGTGTCTCCTGTGAGAGAGAATCTTATATGACAAGGGTAGGGAAGAGGATTCTGAATAGGGTGAGTGTTTATTGAAGCTGACCTTCATAAGCCTTTCCAATTCCCTTAGATTGTTGTATCCACAGTGTTGTAGCAATATCATCTGATGAACCTTTCTGCAAATCTGCCTTTGAACACACAATGCTGGTTTCCATCACATTATAACAATAAACTCATAGTTCAGGAATGCATTTCATAGTAAAATAACTTTTAATCTCTCAGTTGCATGACAATCATGACTTCATAATCTGTGTCATGTCTGTGTCATGGTGACATAGAACCTGTAACTGTTTCTGATCCAGCTGAAGATTTGAGCAGTTTTCTCAGTCTTCCTCGCTTGTTCAGTAGCTTTCTTCTTTCTTCTCACCTTCTCTGTGCTTTTCCAGTTCTGCTATTTTTGAGATAGTGTGATGGGTAGGTTTGCACAATGCCACAGTGGCACTTGATGGTTTTCTCCTTTGCTCTTGTTTAAGGTAGAAAACCACAAGCGTTATATTGTCTGCTTCCTTACAGCAGTTGAGGGGGTTAAAAAACACAGTAGAGCACTAGTAAACTGAACTATGTTAGAGATGATTAGACCCTAAATAGAATATTTTTAGGTGTGAAGACATACCTTGCCCCAGATCTCCAATTTAGTATTTGGATACACAGGCATCTTTTAACTTTGTGTCTAAAGATAACGTCTAAATTGTCTCACACTATTGGAATAATTCCAATATTAGGCCACAGTATTTTGTTCCATGTAAAGAATCAAGAAAAGCAGCTTTTTTTCCCCCTCACTTACACATATACATTTGTGTATGTTTATGTAAGTATATGAGAAAGGTTTTATCTTCTTCACAATTAAAAAATAGATGTAAATGCTACTTCAGGAAAAAATAGTGCTCCAAATAAAATGTTTTTTAATATGTTAATACATTTAATACATTTTCTTCTTAAAATTCTACAGTTACATAATCTTGTGGCCTGTCATTAACAATTTTATTTCTCTCAAACTTTGAGACAAAATGAGAACATACTTATCTCTAGCATTTCAAGCAAGTACCTTTCTTTTTAACATTACATTTATAAAATACTTCAGTAGCTATTCTTGCTATTGGAATTTATAGACTGAAAACGATGAATTTATCTGTAGAACTGGAGACCAGCTTTTCTCATGGTCCAGAAAGCTATAAAATAAAATAAACACTTGTTTACCAACTGGATGATATTTTGTTGTTCTGTGTATGTGTTTTTCTTTTCCTACTTAGCTATTTTTCATCAGTGAATTATCTCTAATAAGGGATGATTTTTTCTTGTCTATAACTTCTTATATAAAATTTCAGAATTTACCGCTATATAAACAAGTTAGAATTCTGCAAATTGTTTTAAATTATAAGTTAAATTCCTTCTTTAAAGGAAGAAAAAGAATATGAAATCTGGTGGCCTTTTATCCTACTCTATCTCTTTTCCTCTCCTCATATTCATTTCTGTATATACATGGATATACTCACATGAATTTCTTTATCTAGCTTCAGAGGCTGATAAATTCTATCAGCTGGAAATTTATGTAATACAATTCTGGGGAATTAGTTACATCAGATAGATAGAATGAACCTGTTTATAAATACCCCAAGTCTCGTTTCTGCTAAGAGAAAAAAAAAAATCTATACACATGGCATTAATTCTGTGCACAGGAGCAGTCTCAGAATTCATTTGCAATTTTGAGGAGAACCATCATACCTACATGTGCTGACCATCAAATGAGTGCTGTCAGGAATCTGCAGGTTTGCTGAATCAGAGCAACACAATGCCTGTCTAATGCCTCCCTAGTTCCTCTGATGATGGATATTGACAACAAGGAAGCTGCCTGGTTGTGTTGCTAATTTGTTATTTTATTTATAGGCCTTTTATATGTGTGTCACTTTTATGTGTGATGTATTTCCATTGTTGATCCTGTCTTCCTTCTGCTCTCAGTGGTGTTCCTGTGTCCCAGCAGATTCATGTGTTTGTGGCAATGAAAGAGACAGAAGTGACGACTGTCCTCCTAGGACACAGCTCATAAATTATCCCTTACAACCAAAGCACCAGACAAAACAGTTTTTCAAGTGGCCACAGATGAGCTATGTGCAAAGGAATTTTCTTTTTCAGATGTTTATTAATGCATCTGTTTATTGATCTAGGGCATGCAGACTGCAAAAAAGGTCATCATTTGCAGGTGCAAATGCATTTGCCAAAGGCCCCTGGAGACCAGCTTGATTCTGATCACAGTGGATGCTAGGTAAAAACCCAAGGTCTTAACCAGCTGGTTTCAACTGTTTTTTCTGGTTGAAGTGTTACATTGAGTGCAAAATTTTGTTTCTAGCATGGAGAAAGTACAAATTAAAAGATGAGAGAGAAATGGAGGCAGAAAGTAGAGCAATTAATATTACCAGCTGTGACTAAAGCTGCTATGAATATGGTGAGCTCAGAATATTTAATATATTTATTCCAAAAGATGTTTTAAATAACTGTAATTATATAATTAAATGACTTCCTGTATAAAATTTTATCACAGAGAATTAAAGATAACTATATTTCATACAGCAAAATGAAGGCAATAATAAGAGGGGATAAAAAATGAGATATTCTTCCTGAAAAAATTTTAAAGGATGAAAAAAATGAAAAAAACACCCAAAATAAAAAAGATACCAAAAAGCCTCTCTCCTGGAGGCTATTTTCTTTTGTACACGTAGGAAGAAAAAGCTGAAAGAGCTGGAACTTGGAACTGAGACAAATTAGCCTCTTGTGCTGCTGAATTCCAAGATACTTCATTTCTGGGGATGTGAAAACATAGTGGAGAGTCACCATATTAAGTAAGCAGCAGGAGATCAGAGTGTCTGACAGCACACTGGCTGGATTCTAATACATACCCTTTGCAGTTCTTATGAAAGGCTTTGTTTTTGAGAAATTGGTACTTGCAAAACAGGAAAGGAAGGTATTTGGATTTTTTTAATTGCCTCTGCCCCGTTAAAAAAAAAAAAAAAGAGAAAAAAAAAGAGGGGCTAAGCGCTAAGCATAAACCATCTGCGTTTGCCCAATGTCACTAAGCATACTTCACCAGCTAGGCTCTCCTTTCTCCATTCTTTTGCTATCACCTTTGGCATAGGCACTGAAATCTTTCTTCAGTGTACAAACATCTTGCTGAGGAATAAGATCCATCAGAGCCTGTGAACAACTATATTATACGCTTTTCATCAGAACATCCTAATTTTGTGATTGGTACATAGCAGTAGTCTTAGAATTCCTCACACTTGTTCTCATTGGATTTTTCAAAGTAAAAGCTGTGGGTATGTCTACACTGCTCTATGTCTGCACAGAAAAAGTCAACAATGAATAAATCTTGCACTCTATACAGGGATAGCCACATGGTTTAATTTTCTGCCTTGCTAACTCTTTTGCACCATGTCAAGTTCCTGAGCAACCTCACCAGCGCTTCTGGCTCAGATGGATGAGCTCCTGCTGCCTACTTGGGCTGAGCTGAGGAAGAACCAAGTCTGCAGATAAATTGTTTTAGCACCCCTGTAAAAGACATTTTATTTTACTTATTCAAGGTATCACTGTACAGGATCCCATGTAACTTTATAGCATTAGTTTTTAGTTTTGCAAGTGAGGGCTATGTGCAAAGTTTGTGCATATTAAGAAAGCTTTTTCTAGAAAGCCAGTGGAATGGCCTTACATTGCATGAAAGAATATGAAACAAATCCAAGCAAATAATATTTTGTATACTTTATATGACTAAAGAAAAAAAAAAGGTGTTTTTCCAAAAAAAACTCATCTGAAATCGAATTTCAAAACTTCTAAGATTGGTGATGTGGCTGATTTGGTTTAATTTCTACTATGGATATTTGGTGAGAGGAAGGAAAATGAGACACTCCCCTAGGTCCACTCATGAGGAGCTGATTGCACAAAGAGAGGGAGAATGATTGCAAATTCTCATGGTGCCCTCATTCAGGTCTCCTGATGACTGCACCTGGAGACAGCTTTGGCCCCTGCTGAGGACTGTGTTACTGTGAACCCATTGTGAAAGTAATTGATGCAGGCAAAAAGTAGCATTGAGTCCTTAAGATGTTTTTGCTGTTTTCTTCAGGCCATGCAACACCAATTTTAAATCAATGTTTTTTTAAGCAAAAAGTAAAGAGGAAAGCTGAATTCCCCAGTTACATGGAGATTAGCTTTCTGCTTGTTTTCAATATATATATCAGTTACACAAAGCTTGGTCAGCCCTCTTTTAAAGGTCTGCATAGGCTTTCAGCTTGTCCTTTTTCTTGTCATTTTCAGTGGCTTTTGGTGCCTTTCTGATTTCTTTATTAACCTTTATTCACTGTGTTTTATTTGTCCCAGTCAATGGTAAGTGCACAACTTTCTGTTCTGGGCTCTCTGTAGACTGCAATACAGTTTTGTTCCCCTGATTGAGTTTTTCTATTATTGCTATTTCTGTTTTCACTCTTAAAGCTTGCCTTTCTTTAATTCACTTTAAACAAACATCTGAATAGCTTTAAAGGGTAGATGATACCAATACTGTCAAGATCCCATTGATCTTCCAACTGAAGCTGCTGGAAGGCAAGCTGGCTACTTTCTTCCTGTGTTTCAGTTCTTAATTTTCTGATTATTTTGATAGCTTAGAAGTTTTAGTAGCAATGAAGGTGAACTCATCCTTGCCTTTTCATGTACACCTCCTTTTTGTGTTAGTCCCAGACAATATGGCACTGTCAGAAAGTGTTAGATACAGATTTTTATGTTGTCTGAAACAGTTTCTCAACTGCAAGCTGGAAATAGCAGTTTGGAAGCCCATGACCCGGACTGGGTTTAGCATGTTGTGTTAACATTATCTTCATTATGGTTATTTCTGCCAAGTGTGTTCTGCTTTTCAGACAGTTCCAGACAGTTCAGTTTTCCTGAAGGGGAAGATCTGTTGGGCATTAGCTGTGGAGGTAAATAGATGGTCACTAAGAATGCAAGAGGACAGAATTAGCACGTAATGAGTTATTTTTGTATACACAGAAATTCTGTTATATTGGATTAGGTACAGGTAGCCATGTTCTGCATTTTATATTGTCCTGGTTTGGACAGGTGTCTACTAAGGAAGGCAGGAGTCCCCCTCCCACCCCGGAATGGAAAAAAATGTAACCCCCTTCCTTCTGAACTATTATAATTTTGAAAATGAGGGGCTTTCAGGCAAATATATCAGAAATAGGAATAACAGGTCTTTACTTATATATATACATATATGTATAACAAGGCAAAGCAAAAAAAACAACAATAACTAAGGCAGTAACAAGTAATAGGAATCNAGGACAATTGGGCCCCTCCCTTGTGGCTGGCTAGGTCCTTTGTTTTTCTTAAGTACCCCAGCAATCGCCCCTTAACATGGGGAAAAAATTCCTTTGAGAGGAGAAGAAAAGAACACATGCACACACAAAAAGAAAACCTTCTCAACCCCCAACATATATTTTTATATTCTAATTTTTGGTATGTATTTCAGATTGTAAACTTTAAAAAATGAGCCTTTTCTAGGATAAAGAATGGTGGTGACTTGAGGGTGGGTCTGCACCATAGAGAGAAGGAGATGCAAAAGACCCTGAGCAGTTGGAGCGGTGCATCATTAAGTCTTGAAAGCCCAGCAGTGTCTTCAGGGCTGGGTGTATGCTGTGCTCACTGGAGAACCTGCTTTTGGGGTCACACAAGGAGAGCCATTTCAAATATCTGTGCCCCTGATGTGTGAGGTGTAGCCCTAGATTCTGCAGTTATGTTTACTCATCAGAATCTTCCAGCTGGGCCAGAAAATCAGAACTTCACATGTTCATTCACTGCCATAAAGTGCTTATCTGATTAAGATGGCCTGTAGGCTTCCTTGCAAGATATTAAATAAATCTTACCTTCTTTGTCTGAAGCAGGACAGGAGAGTAATGAGATGGCTCTATGAGGTCTGTTAGCTTTGGAATCCATAAGAAACTTCCCTCTGTCAAATTAGTAAGGATGTTTTCTATTGTCGCCTTGTAGTGTGGTGAGATCTACGCTGCAGGATCATTTGGCAATTTATCTAACCACACACATGGGGAACAGCAGTTTCAAGGACTGAGTCCAGGCTGTATTTATCTTATGCCTTATTATGTGGTGATTCTCTTGGTCTCTTCTGTTCCTTTCTTCTGGTTCTTCTTAGAGAACTTGAACAGTATGAATGGAACAAGTAAATCTGAATTCACCTCAGAATCTCAGTGGAGCATGAGCATTGCACTGAGTCCATAACATAACATAACATAACATAACATAACATAACATAACATAACCAGAAAGGTCTTTAAGTCACAGTTTAAACTCATGTCTCTCTGCATGTTAGCTTAAATCATCTGACATGCTTGTCCTACTCTGGCATAAAGCCAACCCAGTGAATGTAAAGAAACTCTTAAGCCTTATAAATAATACATAAATGTAACAAAAAAATCCCCAAACAAAACATACACGCCCCCCCCCAAAAAAAAAACCCCAAAAGCAAACAAAAAACCCCCCAAAACAAAAACCCAAACCAAAACAAAAAAAAAGCCCCAGAAACAAAACCAATCACAAACCTCAACCCAAAATACTCTGGGACCTCAATAGTGCCAGTTACTTTACTTCAGTATTTTTCTAACACTAAGATGCTGTAATTTCCTACATTATATCATAAGCTGAAGGCACAAGAAAGCTCTTCTGTCCACTGACATCTTCACAGTACTTCAACTCTGAGGGATTTGAACTATCAAAAGCTCTATGATTGGCTTTAGAAATGCAGAGGCCTGCCTGAATAAGAGCTGTTGATTGCAGATTCAGAACTTCCAGCAGCTATACAGATAATATAATTTCAATGTATGTATTTTTTTTTGCATAGAAAACACAATTACAGTGAAGCATGCAGGCTCTTGCACAGTGCAGATGGTGTGATAAAATTTGAGATGCATGAAAAAAGGAAGAAGAATTTTTCATTTAAACTTATCAAAACAGTAAAATTATAGTGGCGTCAAGCTGTAAATATTATTGAAAACTGCCATATATTAAACTTTGAGTGTTTGCATATGTACATATCCATGCCTACATACTTTATCTCACTGATTTATCTTTGTGTCTATGTAACAGCTGTACCTCTTTATGCTGTAATAGTAATGTGACCACAGATACACAGTTCATGCCCAGAGTTTCAGTCTGTAAAGTCAACCGGCATCAGTTAAATTCACTGTTTCTAAATTAAGGTTATAATGACCTTACTGACACTGTAGCTTTAATATTCCTTGATCTAAAAGATACATTGCCAAACAAAGCATTGTTGAACTGGAGAGGGAATAAGAAAATCAGGAAAAGAGTCAGAGTGCAGTATGGCATTTTGGAAAGCAGTGTTGGAAGCCAATTTGGGGTTATAGAGGATAAGTAACTAAGCTTGTCTTTGTGTTATGCAGTAAGGAGCTGACAGATCCTTTGGTGTATAGGGGGGGCCACAAATTGGAGCAGCAAAGTGATTTTAATTCTAACTCGCAGCAGTGGTGAGCCTGGTACAGAAATATTGTGTGCTACTCTGGTACAGACATTTTCTAAAAGAATGTTGGAATGGTGGTACAGAAAAGAACTGTAAAATGCCCTTCGGAGACTGCACAATCTCTGAGAGATAATTTGATTATAGTGTTTAAGTATCTTCAAGGGAAAAATACAGAACACTGAACGAATGACTGGGAGCTGCAGACAGACAAGTTAAAATTAAAATGAGGTGTAATATTCTTAAAAGTGAGATTGATTAACCACTGTAACAAAGGAAGTGCTTGAATTCTCATTGTATCACATTCTTCAAATCATGGCTGAATGTCCTTTCTGAAAGTCAAACACAACTTATGGGACTCAGAGGGAAGTAACCAGCAGAATCTGAATGACCTGTTTGACAGAGTCTGCCAGAACAACTACAGAATTTGCTCTCTTCGATTCCTCAGTTCTCTAACATGAAGTCATGTATTTCACAACTTCCCTCAGACAAGTTGATTTTGGGGTCACATCTCTCAAAATCCCCCTCACATCACACAGGGAATTCAGAACTCATGTTCTCCTCTGAAAATGACATCACAGTTCTCTCTGATTAATATTGTTGATATCAAAATACCCCTCGTACTGTTGAAAGTTTCTTACACTGCCTCGAGGATGAGTATTAGTGATGATAAACATACACATGATATAAAGGCTTTCTGTGTTAAGTATATCCCTCACAGACAGAGTGAAAGATACAAGATATCTATATGAGAAAATTGGTTGTTCAAGATCAGTGTATATCCAGCATCCTGTAACTCTAATGAAAGCCTGTTGGACTGTGGTGGAATCAGGAAAGCCCTGCCTCCATAAGTGAAATACTGCAATTCAATGCACAAAGTTATTTCTGGTATTTACAGTTTATGTTATTACCTTATGACATTTAATTTAGGAACTCCATTGTAGCCTAGGCCTACTATGTAAACACAGACAAAAATTTATATATAATAAAGTCCTGTTCTATAGAAAGTTTTGGTGCACCATCACATATAGGACTGAAACAGGCCACTGATTTCATGATAGGGAACAAGTTACCACCCATGAGCTGATCTGTGTGAGCTGTCTGCACACACCATCCTACTGAGTGCTAACAGCTTACAATCCCAATTAGCTGGCCTTTGCTGTGGGCTAGGAGCATGTATAGGGACAGTTGCCATGGACTTGCTTCCCTGTGATATGTCTGGTTTAAATCTATTTCTCGTGTTAGCTCAGCACACCTGTGGGAGTTACTCAACTCAGGAATATACATTTATGTATGTTCAAGTGAAACAGTAAAAATGAAATAGCTGATCACAGGAAAAAATGTTATGCTTTTTCTTACTTCCTGCACAAGTAAGAGCTGCTGTTATAAAAAAATCTATTTGCTAGAATTTAATGGCAGATATTGAACAGAGATCACAGTTCATGACAGTACTTCCTTGTGTGGAGTCAACTTTTCTATTTTTATTTGCAAAGGAAAATATTAAATACTCAGTTTTGGACTGTTTTTCCTTTCAAATACAAAAATATTTGGCAATTTTTCTGAATTCTTGGTATAGTATATCTTGGGAGAAAAGGAAGCAGCTGTAAAAGGTTGACAGAACTGGAATTCTTGAAAAATAATGATACGCAGCCTATAGAGTTATGGTTGAAAATGCACATCACCTCGGAGTTATCAGCAATGGTAACAAAAAAAATGTTAGAAGCACCTATAGCCCTTGAAGAGACAATGGACAATGAGTGTTTATTTCCAGACAAATCTTCAACAAGACCTTCCCAATCTGTCCTAGGTTACAGCGTTAGATGTAACCAATAGTATGTATTCTATTATCATCTTCACAAGCTGTTAAAGCAGGTGGGGCAGTCCTCATTATCCCCTACCATGACTCAGCCCTGATAACTCCCTCTGGGGGCTATCTCTGTTTAATGGGCTATCGAGGACCCACCATGTGACCCACAGAATTATATCAGCCCATTGTGAGATGCTCCACCCAGGGGGAAGGAGCCAAGCATTCCCATCTGGATATAATCTGGGGTTTGGAACAGCACAAGCAGCCCTTGCCTACTGGGTTCCCAGAGGACAAGAGCTACCAGTGGATTGTTGGGTGAAGACCAGACCCTTATACAGGATCACTGCTTCAACAGGACCACTTCATCTGAACTGCTACCACCACCCTGCCTAACTGGGTGTCAGGTTGTATCCTGACTCTGTCAATATTCTTGTATTATTGCATTTAATTTTCCTATTAAATTGTAATTCTGACTTGCGACCTCCCAATGATTTGGTTTCAAACTAGTACACAAGCACATGAAGCACTTCCAGCACTTTTGCCATCTAATTTCTGGTTAAACTCTGAGAAGTGAGTCAGATGCTGTAAGTGCATCCAGAGAGTAGTGGTCAATGGCTTAATGTCCAGATGGGGATCAGTGACAAGTGTCTCTAAGGGGCCAGTGTTGAAACCAGTATATTTAATATCTTCATCATTGACATAGAAAGTGGGATCGACTGCACCCTCAGCAAGTTTGCAAATGACACCAAGATGAGTGGTGCTGTTGACACACCTGAGCAATGGGCTGCAACCCAGAGGGACCTGGCCAAGCTGGAGAAGAGGGCTCGTGTGAACCTCATGAAGTTCAACAAGGACGAGCACAAGGTACTGCACAGGTTTGGGGCAACCCCTGGTGTCAATACAGGGNAGGTTGTATCCTGACTCTGTCAATATTCTTGTATTATTGCATTTAATTTTCCTATTAAATTGTAATTCTGACTTGCGACCTCCCAATGATTTGGTTTCAAACTAGTACACAAGCACATGAAGCACTTCCAGCACTTTTGCCATCTAATTTCTGGTTAAACTCTGAGAAGTGAGTCAGATGCTGTAAGAGCATCCAGAGAGTAGTGGTCAATGGCTTAATGTCCAGATGGGGATCAGTGACAAGTGTCTCTAAGGGGCCAGTGTTGAAACCAGTATATTTAATATCTTCATCATTGACATAGAAAGTGGGATCGACTGCACCCTCAGCAAGTTTGCAAATGACACCAAGATGAGTGGTGCTGTTGACACACCTGAGCAATGGGCTGCAACCCAGAGGGACCTGGCCAAGCTGGAGAAGAGGGCTCGTGTGAACCTCATGAAGTTCAACAAGGACGAGCACAAGGTACTGCACAGGTTTGGGGCAACCCCTGGTGTCAATACAGGGTGGGAATGGATGGATTGAGAGCAGCCCTGCTGAGAAAGACTGGAGGTGCTGGTGGATGAGAGGCTGGACACAAACTGGCAAAGTGCACTCAGCCCAGAAAGTCAGCCTGAGCTGCATCCAAAGCAGTGTGGCCAGCAGGTCAGGGGAGGGGATTCTGCCCCTCTACTTTGTTCTTGTGTGACTTCACCTGGAGTGCTGCATCCAGCTCTGGGGTCACCAGCACAGAATGGACATGGACCAGTTGGAGTGAGTTCAAAGGAGGAGCACCAAGATGATTAGAAGGATGGAGCACTTCTCACATTAGGAAAGGCTGAGAGAATTGGGTTTGTTCAGCGTGAAAAGAGAAGGCTTTGGGGTGACCTTAATTGTGTCTTTCAAGACTTAAACGGATTTATAAGAACCATGATGACAGACTTTGCTGTAGGGCAGCCTATTGTGATAGGAAAAGGGCTAATGGTTTTAAATTAAAAGAGGATAAATTAAGATAAGATATAAGGAAGACATTTTTTATGATAGGCATGGTGAAACACAGGAACAGGTTGCCCAGAGAGGTGGTAGATGCCCCATCCGTGGAAACCTTCAAGGTCAGGCTGGATGGGACTCTGATCAACCTGGTCTACTTGAATATGTCTCATATAGTCTGACTAGATGACCTTTAAAGGTCCCTTCCAACCTGAACTACTATCTAATTTTATGACTGTGTGATTCTATGATTACCTTTCTGCTCCAAGCCTCCTGTAACGTACAAGGGAAAAACAGAAACAACAAACCTTTTCAAGTTAGAACAGATTGTATTCTCTTTCAAACTGACGGTATTCCAGTTTCATCTTCTTAATATGTAATGTCTAAGATACTGTTTTATGGATTAATTTTGTTTCCTGGTTCTCTTTATCCTCACAAACTTATTTTCAAATTCAGGCCAACTACTAATGTCTTATTTAAGCTATTGTATTACCATTTTATTATTTGGCATATACTTCCTAAATATTGTGTTGAAATAACATTGAACTATTTATATCAAGTGCTTCTGTAGTTCCATTTTCAAAATACTGAGATCTAGAAATTAACTTTAAAGTCCCATTTGGCATGAATAAGAGGTATAAATAGCTGATTTCACAGTTTGCTGTGTGTAAATAGATGGATACTTCCCTAAACCCTTTAAAGGAAGAGCCCTGGAAAATGGTGCTGCAGGATTTGATCTTACACTAGAGTATATAAATAAAAGACAGGAGGAAACTCAGTTATGGTAATGGGGAAATGGAGTTAGGACTATTTATGATATTATGCATCTCTTCCTTTCTCAAATTCACATTTCTTTTCCTTTTGTTACACAAGTAAAATTAGTGAGGTCAATGCACTCTGGCCAAAAAGGCAAAAAGGATTTGCTGAACTGGATGAGGCTGGGGTGTTTTGGTTTCCATTTCACTTCTTGTAGGGGCTTTCCTTATTGTAATGTCTATTTTCTTGATTCTCTGTGGAAGCCCACAATGAATACAGTTTTATTAATAAATTTAAATGGACTCAGCTGCATAATACAAAGTCAACCTGCTGCTCTCAAACTCACAAATCATGAAAGTTGATCCATTTAATTTGAGTCATTCAATAAGATTTAAAGACATTTTCCAAATCAGAAAAAACTGGAATTTTCAGTCCTTAAAAATCCTAAACTGAAATTAGTATTAAAGAATAGGTATGTTCAGTTCTTCAATATTTTTGAGGCACTATTGTCATTTCATGGTCAGTGCCAGGTTCTCCTAATAAATTTTATGCCAATTATCATCCTGAGACTTATCTGGTCTATTACTCTCTCTCTACAATAAAGATGAGTTTCACTGGCTTGTGTCAGATATGGTCCCAAAGAAGGGAATAGCTGAAGGCAATTTATCCCAGAACTACTTTCATCTGCTTGCTTTGAACACTTTGGGACTTTCAGTTTCATGTTTCCCTTGATCAGGGACTGTTAACTCCACTGAAGTACTGTGATTTCCACAAATGGAAGCCAAAATGAGAAGATCAAGCTAATTTTCTTTTATGATCCAAGCCTGGATTCGAGTTTAGGTCTTAAGGAATATGAAGACATAAGGCTAATACTCTTTTTCATTCTATTGTTCAATTGCTTTTTGTTTCCGCTTAGCTACCCTGTGCCTTACTCATAGATTTATGTTATAGATTTAGGTCACTTCCTGGGTTTTACATCTGGAAATAAAATTTTGTTATAAAATAGTAGCAGTCAGGGGAAAGTCTATTTTAATGTCACAACATAAAAGCTGCATGTATTATTTTAGTTCAGAGATAAAATGAAGGCTGGTGCTGTGAATCTGTGATACAGTAAAAAAGCAGATGAAGAAGTTACATCCTATTCTGGTGTCATACAAAACAACAAAATAGACAACTGAGCTGAGGATTTTCATTTCAGTTTCCAGGAAGATTTTCTATTTCAATATATGTGGAAATGTGGAGCATTCCTTACTTCTGTCTGACTGCAGTCTAATCTAAATAGTCAAGGGCACGGTAAGAATCGAGAGAATGGAGTATTAATTTATTTATTCATGCATTCCTGTCAAACTCTCCTTAAACTAATGTGCAGATACCACTGAGGAGTATGCTCTATACCTTTCCATTTTTTATTGAATTTTTTTGAATTACATATATTTGCTCATGATATTCAGGATACTGTGAAGAGGGATTCGTCTTAATAGATAAGCAGTTGAATCTCCAAGATACTACACTGGAAAGAGAAAGATTATTTGTGAGGCTTGTTAATTTGTCTAAAAAGTGTAGTTTTCATATCAGTGATTTACTAATAATGGTTTAATTGCATATCTTGAGGAATACTTATTTTGTACCTTTAAGTCATTAGACTGACCATAAGTGGCATGTTAAAAAACATGTTTACAAAGGCTTTTGTAGATAAACATGAAACAGTATCATATTAAAGAAAAGGCACTGAGACTAGTGGTGTGGAATATATGCTCTATGTTCCTCAGCTGATGTGCTTACAGAAGGGATTTTCTTCAAAGGCTTTGTCACAGTCATAGCCATAAGCATCTGCATTCAATTCACAGCTGCTTGTTGTGATCTAAGAATTGAATTTTTATTGTTGAATGAAATGTATGAAATTATTTCCCTGGTTTTACAGTTTGCTTTGATCCCACATTTAAAGAAAAGAAAACAAAACCGTTCTCCCTGCAACTAACCCCACATATTAGGAATAATAGTGATTAAAAAAACCCTGAAGACACTTAATTTCATCCAGCCACACTTTTATATATGTTACCTTCAGCTCCAAAATTGCCCTGAAGTAATCTGACTATTTTCTGCTTCACACCTGAGACAGTAAACAAAGAAAAAGAGAAGACCTGCTCTAGCTCCTAAATAAGGGCCTCTGGATTTGTACTATGACAGCGAAGATGCTAATGGCAAGGAAAGATCATCATACAGAATCATAAATAGATCTGTCATTTTAAAACAACTTGAAGGTGTTATGTGCTGGTACAATGATGCAATTCAATAATTAAAATGATTATACAACAGGTGGCATTCAACAGCACATAAAATCCTGTGCACCAATCATTCAGGAAAGGCATTAAATTAAAGTAGTTAGTGAAAATGTAAGACAGAATATTAAAGTCTTAAAGCTGTGTTATAAAGGCTCTATCTATCTCAGGTTTCTGTAACAAAATTCAAAAAGAAGGAGTTGAAAGAAGATTTTAAAAAGATTCACCATAACTCTGGGGCTCTGTAGAGAAATCAGTGGTCCTAAGCGCTTGGTGAACTGTGCTTGCCACAGGGATATTTTATAGATTTTTTTTTGAAATAACAATGTAGAAGTTTGATGTCTAAATAGGAAGTCCTTAATTTCTATTAAAAAAAGGATTTAGTTTGTCTATTTAACTGAGCCTAATCATAGCAATTAGATTCTCTTAGGTATTTGAAATAAGCCAGGACTACAGTTCCATTTGTGATGGTAGCCCACAGAAAGACTAAGGCTCACTGACACTAATAAACATTCCTGAAATGCAAGAATAGTAGACACTTTAAAAAAGTTGCTAGTGTGTTGCAGTGGGGTGGCTGCAACCTTCCCTGGGAGACAGCCTTGGCCTGTGGAAGAATCAAGGAGATGATATTTGACAGATGTTTTCAGATATTATTGTCCCAGCCGCACGTGGCTGGAGCCCAGCAGGAACTCCGACAGCGACAGCCCCCAAGAACAACCCTGGAACAACTGCCCGGGAGTCCGGTGGACACCGCCCTAAGTACAGGACTCCTGCACGCTACATTCAAAGTGACCAATAGGGTACAGGATTTAGGGCACACATGACCAAGGGAACAGAGAGAGGGAAGCCCCGTGCCCCACCACGCGTCCACCTATGCCCATTTCCCCCAGGGGAAGAGAGGGCGAGCCCCAACACTAGTGCTCATGTCATTCTTGTTTTTGGACATAAAATTCCCTCACTCTCCCCCATTTCCCCCCCTGCTTTTAAGAGTCAATCAAGGAGTGTTTCATAACATAATTATTCCTAAGCATAATAAGTATAAAATGCCTGGCACAGTAACAATCATATCTTTGCAAAGAATGTTAATAGTTGCCATATCGATAACCTTCCACCACATTTAATAGAAATAATGTTCAGAACTATAGTACTGGTAGTATCTGAAAATGGCATGGTTTACTGTTGCTGTGGGGTTCCAGCAACTTTTCCGGAGACAGATATGCCCGTGGAAATAATCAAGGAATGATATTTGCATGGATGATTATTGATATTTTATTCTCCCAGCCACCTCGTTGGGGGGCTCAAATACACACTGAAGACTCATGGGAAAGCCATCATTCTCGGGACCAGGGGCAACATGAATGGGCAATAGGAGCAGGATTTAGGTACATGTGACCAGGGAGCGGGGAAAAACCCGTGTGTCCCAGGGCAGGCTCCCATCCCAGGGCCCCTCCCCTCAGGGGGAGGACCTCCACAGTTTACCACTGCAGAATGGGGTAGAAGCCCTTTTTTTTTTTTTTTTTTTTTTTTACGAGCGGTCCTGGTCTGCAATTTTTGCCCTAGTGATCAGATCTTCCCTCATACAGGTCTGCAGGGGCCAAGCTCAAACTATGTGTGTGTGTGTCTGTACAAGAGGGAACAGGGGCAGGGCCAGCATATCTCAGTTCCAGAAAAATTATTCCCCTTGGCTGGTTTTATCCTTCAAAATCCATCTAGTTAGCTGTAATGGGTAGAACAGAAAGATTTGCTTTCATTGCCACAGAGAGAACTGCAAAGAAGCTTTGTTTTGTGTTTCTCCTTCTGCTGTTATTCTGTCCTTAATATAAATTTTCTTTTCTGACTGTATATGTTATGAGAATATAATTCAGTACTGGATTTGGCTGAGACAGAGTTAATTTTCTTCGCAGAAGCTGGTATGGGGTTATGGTTTGCATTTTTGCTGGAAACAGTGTTGATAACTCACGAAGTTTTTTGTTTCTGCTAAGCAGTTCTTGCACAGAGTCAAGCCTTTTTCTGCTTCTCACCCTCCATCCCACCACTGCAGAAGGATTTATGAGGGGACACAGCCAGGACAGCTGACCTTAACTGAGCAGAGGTATATCCCCCACCATATGACATCATGCTCAGCATGTAAAGTGAGTGAGATGAGTGAGTCTGGGACTGAGCTGCCCACCAACACTAAACCCGCACCACCTTACCTTGGGAAAACATACACGCAGCTGCTTCTGTTTCACGTGTACTGGTGTTTTTCAGTCTGTGTCTTTACAGCACACTGGCTTTGTGTGCAGTGCAGATGTGCCCAGTGGTGCTGAGGGAGTGGTTCTTCACACTGCACTGCCTTCTGTCTGTCGGCAAGCCAGTGCTGTGCCCGGCTGGCTGAGACTCTCAGCTTCACGCCACGGTAGCCAGCAGCAGCCCATGACCTCTGATCCTCGGCTAATACCTCTTGACATCTTCCAGACTTGCGGGCTAGCCTTAAAGAAAAATAAACAAATCAGGAATAAATAAATAAATAAGGATAATTTGCTGTGTTAAAGTGGATTGTTAAGAACAAAGAAACAAATAAATGGTTGACCCCGCAAGTTCTGGATTATTTCTTTTATTTAGCCATTCAAACAGGAGAAATTAGCATACTGTATGCTTCTGTGCATGTAAATTATTCTTCCTAATAAATATTCTGGGAATAGTTTTATACATTTTGGAAGCTTGAAATCCCCTGGTTATAAATCATCTATGTTCCATATGGCACAGGCATATTTTAAACAGTGTACCCACTGGAAAAAGCTGTATATTGTTTTTCTGAATGCTTTTCCCTTGCCCCCTAAATTTATAAATCATACTGTCACCTTCCTAAGTGGTTTGTGCTTTATTTTCTAAATTTTTGTCTGCCTGCAGAGAGGGAGAAAAAACCAAAAAGGTATCATGTCTTTTCCTGTAACCGTACCATTCCAGCTGGTAGAAGTGACGAAAGGCTCAGACTGTATTAAGGATTCAGCTCAGTTTTCAGATCACCTGCACTGCTATTGAATACCTTTCCTTAAAACAAGTGCAAAGAGCATTTGATTGCCTACCTAAAAATAGTGCCTTTTAATGGAAAGTGGGAGATGCTGAACCTGCAAT
>VYZQ01055566.1:22270-37802 GCA_013400655.1 Mystacornis crossleyi
AAAGACCACAACATGGTTTCTCCTTCACTGGAAGTGGTTTGACATCACCTGTTGATGGGAAGTAGAGAGTAAATGTTTTGTTTTCTTTTGTTGGTGCCCTTTGCTTTTGCTTTATTAAACTGCCTTTCTCTTGGCGCATGAAGCTTTTTTCCATTCTATTTTCTCCCCTGCCTTTTCCTGCTGAGGAGGGGAGTNCATGTCTTTTCCTGTAACCGTACCATTCCAGCTGGTAGAAGTGACGAAAGGCTCAGACTGTATTAAGGATTCAGCTCAGTTTTCAGATCACCTGCACTGCTATTGAATACCTTTCCTTAAAACAAGTGCAAAGAGCATTTGATTGCCTACCTAAAAATAGTGCCTTTTAATGGAAAGTGGGAGATGCTGAACCTGCAATGGAGAGTGTAGGAAGCAGCTGAGGCTGTGCCGGCCTGCATGCAGCCACAGAAGATGTTATCAGTAGAAACCTGGGTGATTTGGTCTGATCCCAAATGACTGGGCACTTATGACCCCTGCCAGGTTTTAGCTCTCCTTCAGCAAATGACCTCCAGGATGCCCTATAATAGGAAACCTTTCAATACTACTGGAAAAAGGAAAAAATTTCATTATTATTTTGTTTCAGCAGCTTACTTTTAATAAAATACTCAGACTGCAGATTAATTCTTGACATAATTATATTTCTGTCCCTTGGAAAGGATGCACAGATTGAAAAGGTTGATGTATGCTTTGTGGAAATACCACACAGCTATTATGGCATTACTTGTACAGAGTGCATTGCTCTATTGCAAATTTTTCTCCAGCTTCTCTTGCTGCACTAGAATGCTCTGCTTTCTGGTGCGTGAGTTACAGAAGCTCTCAAGTTAGAATTCTGCTCCCATTCTCGTGTATAACATAGCCCACTTCTGGAAATGGCACAGAGGCTCGTCTTAATGATTTTATAACCTCTTTTTTTATGAAGTTGAATCATACAGAAGAATATATACTGTTTTGGTGATAAATAATAAGAACATAAAATATATCCTATTGCACTAGTCAGAGATTACTCAGGCAGGGAGGATTGTCACCTTTATACAAACCCTAGACGTTGGAGTACTCTACAGTAAATACGACCATCAACATCATACAGACATCCAGCTTCAGATTACTTTGCTGAGCACTCCTTAGAATGGTGGCAGGTGCCTTTCATCTTTCCCCTGCTGATTTCCCTGTCTGAGCCTGTGAATTTGAACCCACTTCCTAGAAATTTCACAACTTCAGTAGCAAAATACTATTTGTGAGAATGAAGTCTCACTAAAAATGATGGTGCCACCACTGCTACTGCACAAAAGGATAAGATCTTTGTCACGCAGCCTAAAGCTGAAAAAGGAAGCAGTAGGTGCGATTCATAAAAGCCTGTGACCCAGAGCAGTGTTGCCAATTGTAAGCTGCCAATCCATTTCATGAATTAAAAATAAATAAATAAANAATCATCACAGTGTTGTAAGAAAAGAACCCCACAGACTAATCGAGTGGAAATAAAAGAATTCATAGTCTGCCAAAAAATGAATAAGGCTAGAGAGGGAGAACATTTTGGTCTTAGAAACAGAAAGAAATGTATAATGAAACAAAACATATGAAAAGGTGTACCCTTCATGGAAAAAGAGCAACAAACCTAAAGGTTCATACGCTCTGAAAGATATAAAAATCCTGATGTTAGCAATTATAAGATGAACTGGAAACAAAAGTGTCTTTTTTCTAGGTTACCAACAGTCATTTTGAGCCTGTCACTATGCTTTTTAGTATATACGCTCTCCTGTTAATAGTGTCTGGGTGAATGAGTATGTAATAGGAAAAAAAAAAGAAAAATAGTAGGTCCTGAACTTATTGTGTGTTTCCCAATCTTAGTTTTTGTGGATTTCAGGATTTTGGTCAGATATGTATCTTCTCCCTGAAAGGGATGAGAGGAAAGACACCAACCCAAGAATTACATAGGTTGGAACTAACCACCTGAACAGAGACGCAGTATTGGACATTTACAAGCCATCTTGTATTTTTGCAACAGTGTGCTCTCCCTAAGCCAACAGGGATGAATAAGATCTGTCTGCTTCCCCAAAACATTCTCTCTGCAGGCAAATGCACAGGTTACAAAGGCTCTGATGGTGTCTGGTTCTTGTGCATAATCGTATTGCTTTATTATTACAGGGGATTATCTCAGTGAAGAAGTCAGATCTAAAACATTGATCTCCTGAGATCCAGTGATCTGTCACTGGTAATCTTTGAATCGTTTTTAATCAAACCAACATCAGCAGCATGAAGCAGCTCTACAGTGTTACTGGAGGTCTACTGCACTCTCTGTCTCTTAATACTTTGCACTCACAGCTTCCACTGACTGTAACTACTGCAGGCACACCTGCGGCTTGGCAGCCCAGTGCTTAAACTATTCTGTCTCCACTCTTGATCTCAGGAAGCTCCAGACAACACCTGTGGCATTACTTCCTAAAAATGGGTTTATTTACTTCAACTCTGGATGTTACTTGCCTTCTTGACATTATAGCAGCTCTCCCCTAGGTCCTCATAGAGCCGAACAGTAACTGGATGCCCAATTAGTTATCACCTTGCTGGATACATGCTTTGAAGAAGGCAAGCAATGATTGTTAAAGGATGTACTGATTCCATTTTGTGATTCTGATTCCCTTGCATTTGAGCTAAAATAGTGTTTATTGTAAGGTGCTTGATTATTTGCTCTACAAAACACTAGCAAGTTAAGGTGACTTGAAATAAAAGTTGTTCAGTATGCTTGAATACAGTGAGAAAGAACAGGGAAGTAATCATGCTGTGTAGTTACTGTACATGCAAATTGGAATGAGTTTGTCTTCTTTCATCTAGGATTTCCAATACGCTTTCAAAGAAGAATTTGCATAATGTCACATTATGACTAAATGTTTAGTCACAATGACTAAACTTTTCACAATGGGAATGTCTGTACTCATGTTGCTTTTAGCAACATTCCTTCACTTTTTTTTTGGTGGATGATTGAATTAGAGTTAGGTCAGTGAAAGAAAGAGGATTATCTTGCTAGTATAGCAAGAGCTATGCAAAGTAAAAGTATATATAGGGCTTTGTCCACCTTTATTCAAACATCTATTTGAGGTTAAGTAGCTTTTATTACAAATCAGATCTTTATTTTGCTTAAAATTACACAGTAATACTACGGTATGCTCAGCTATAGATGATGTCTGTATTGGTAATCTAGAGCAGGAAGACTCCACAATTGTTAACCTATTTCCTTCTCTGAAATATGCTGTATGTATTATATAAAATTATTTAAACTAATCTAGTACCAATTGAGATTAGCTAGCATTGATTTACAAATAAGAAGAGAAATCACACTCATGGTATGCTCTTGTGTTTGTGGGATATAGCCTTCCTTCTGAGTCAAAAAACAGGTTCTTATTATTAAACAGTTTCTCTTGTGGATAGAAAATTACTCACGGCAGAACACCATCACAGCTGTGAGTCTATCTGCAGTTGGATAGAAGTCTGCTCTGCCAGATAAATGTCAAGGCCTGAATAGCCCTTTTGTGTCAAAACCCCTTCTGGGTGGAATATGGAACAGATTTTGAACAGGAAAGGAAAGTATTTCTGGCCAGATGGTTAATCTGATGGAGTCGTATTCCAACAAAACGAAAGAGTAGTATTGTGTAGTTTAGCAGTTATGTCAGGGAGAGAAGAAAGCCCTTCTGCTAAGTTAATGGAGATCCATGATTGTGCTGGACTCTAGGGTAATATGACAGTTCCTAATAATACATAATGGGAAATAGCTAATATAGTATGATAAAGTTTTCTTGCTGTTTTACTGTTTCAGCACTTCCTCCGTGACAGTGACTGAGAACCATATTCTGGCAAACAATTCCTTATTATTTGAAGTGTGTATTTCTATCTCCATATATGTGATCTGGGCTTGGTTGTCTTAATCTATTCTCACAATTTTTGTAAGATGCGTCTCATTCATATGAAATTCTGAAGAGGGATTTCCACTAGATTGTAGCGGTAGAAAGGGTTTATTCATTCTATGGAAAATATTGTAACTGAGATTACCAGCTCCTATGATAGTGTGTCTAACTTGTCACCAAACGAAATAATTTGTAATACTGGATAGAGGATCAGCAACTTATTAAAGAAGAGCAAAAGCCTGGTATAATGCTGGTTTAGGATTTTAGTTAAAAGGTCTAAGAAAGCCACAGGATCTTGGGCAAGGAGGCAGTGAAAGGCAACAGCATGCTGAGATCCTCATTTCCTGCTATCTGGGCCTCTCAGAAAGGCTGATGCACTTGTTGATAAGACACCTGTGATTTCTGAGAGGCAGTGTCTTTTGGTCCTTACTGATAATACTCTTTGACCTCTTTGATGTCCAAGTTAAGAAAGAAAAGTGCAGGCTGGCATGCTGCCTCAAAAGATTGCCAACTTTCTCATCAAAGAGTGGTCCTTGAGAAAGCAGGACCTAGTTTATATGTTTGTGTTTTATTAGTACAGAACATGAATATAAATCCAAAAATAAAATGCATGAATAAAAGGTTTCATTACAGCATCATAAAAAAACCTTGATGAGAGAGCTCAGTAGATGGTATTTGGAATATGTCTGTGGTGAGCACCCAGGAAAGAAATTTATTTACACAATATTTAGGCAGTTTATGGAAATTCTAATTAACCTCTTCATCCGTAAATATGATCTATGATTTTGAAGACTGAAGTAATTTGAGAATACCGTATAATATTAGTATGGTACCACTCATTAAAAAAGTAATCTTAGTGTCTTCTTTCATTGTCTTACATCTAACATGCAGGTCATATTCTTTTGACATATGATGTGAATTGTTGGAATGAGAATTGAGTAAGAAACAGTGATGAAGGAACAGAAGATTTTTAGTATATGGATGCAATTTAAAAATAAAAATATATAAGATGTTAAGAAACCTGGAAGTGTAGACATCAGATTTTTCAAAAGCACCTTGGAGTTAATTCTGTGTGTATGTACTTATTAACGGAAATAAAATAGTAAATTTGAACTCTTCTTTCCGATCATATCTCAGAATTATCAAAGTAATTAAAATAAACAAGTTTTTTATTTTTCACATCTGATAGACACAAGGATTACCTAATAGATTGCCCCATAGATTACCAATTCATAAAGCTAGTTGCAGAAGCATGGAAGAACTCTGGTGGGAAAGGACCTCAGGTGATTTCTAGTCCAATTTCTGGCACAAAGCAGGATCAGCTATGGGATCAGACCAAGTTAGTCACAACTTTAGCTAGATGTTGGAAACCTTCAGTGATGAAGAGTGCACAAGCTCTGAGAACAACTCTGCTACACTGCTTGGTACACGGAAAAATTATTTTTACTTATATCCAGTCGGAATCTGTTTAATTTTCAACTTATGCCTGTTGTTATCTGTCTGTTGACCATGCACAACTGAGAAGATCCTAGCGTATCTTCGTTGAGATCTTCCTGATGACCTTCTCTTAGATGCTGGTGAATTGCCATTAGGTCCTCCTGAAGCCACTTCTCCAGGCTCAGGAAACCCCATTTCTCCAGCCTTTGCTAATAAGGGAAGTTCTCCAGCCCCCTCCATTGTCTGTCAGCCCTCAGTTGAAAACTCACTCCATTTTACCAAAGTCTGTCTGGCACTGGGTGCATCAAAACTGGGTGCACTACTTAGATGTGCTCTCATGAGTGCTGAGTTCAGGTGGATGGCCCCTTCCCTCAGTCTGTGGGCTGACAGACTGTTAATACAACCCTGGGGTGCTGTTGACTTTCCTTGCCCAGTGCACTGTTTGCCACCATGGCTGGGGTATTTCTGCAGACTTATGCTGCAGACAGGCAGTCAGATCCCTGCCTGTATTACTGCAGGGGGTCCTTCCTTCCCAGCTGCAGGACTCGGCATTTGCCTTGCTGAGCTTTGTCAGGTTCCTGTTGTCCTATTCCTCCAGCCTGTCTGGGTCACTCTGAATGGCAGCCTGCCTTCTGCTGTATCAAATGTGTTCCCCAAATCTCGTGTCATGTGCAAACTTGATGGGATCACAGCCCACTGCCTGCTTCAGATCACTGATAAGGGTATTAAACATGACCCATCTCCTTGTGTATACATCCAGACTCCGATGTCCTAATATGATTATGGGAATACTATGTGAGACAGTCTTGCTAAAGACAAAATAAATGACAGCCACTCCTCTGTCCTCATTTACAAGTGTTCTGTGAGTTCACAAGGCTATATGGCTTTCTCTTCAGTCAAACTTTCTAGAACAACAATTTACAGAAATTTTTACACTGATCAGGAAAAATTACTCAGAGTCCAAATCAGAATTATTAAACACCTAAAATTATATGCAATCTGCTCCCATTACACTGTTGATCATAATTGTGATCATGATCCCTTTCAGTAGAAAGATGCTCTATGATGTGATAAACACTGCTTTTGTAACTCGTCTTACAGACATATGCTTTGGATCTTACAATGGACTTGTCACAATAAAGTTTGTATCAAATATGAGCGAGAGAAATATCCAGATACCTTAATTTCTGGCATTAATTAAGGCTTATCTGTGCTGCAGCAGGAGGGACTGTAGGTGTATGCAAAGTGGTTACTCAAAGGAGGTGTCTGTGAAGCTGTTACTCACAGGGGTGCTTCAGTGAAAAGGATGTCCTCAGACATTTATAGGATTGTGCAAGATGCTTTCATCATCTCAAATGCACACTGACAGTTTATTATTTTCCTCTAGTTGTGCAGGTTTCAGACTAGCCCTGGTGAAACATGTTATTATATCTATGGAGCTGTCTCAATAAGGTAGATTTGCTGTAGATTTAACACATAATTGTGGTTTTAAAAGCAGAATAATGGGATACTGGCATCCTTTCTAGAGCATAATAATTATATTATTATGGCTTATAGTTGAGTCAATATTGCTTCTAGAAGATATTATATGAAGTCCACAACTTTTATCATGATTCTCAAAGAGGAAAAAATGCAATATATCTAATATAATTATCATTAAAACTTCTTTAAGTACTGCTTGGTTTACGAGGTATAAGGTTATGGTACAATGAGAGCCTTGGGGAACTTGAGATAATAGTGTGATCAAAACTATTCTTATCATGAATAAGCTGTTAATTTGTTGTCATAAGTTAATGTATTCAATACTTCAGTATTTGTTTAATGAGCTGTCTAAATTAGAATGGTACCAATAGGAAAATATTAATAAATCCTATGTACAGAAAGGATTTTACACAATTATTCTTTCCTCTTCTGCATAAGGGTTTTTATTTTCTCATATGAATTTCTCTTGCTACACAATTCTTTCAAAAACAAGACATGAATGGTACTTAAATCAGAAATAGCAACAGAACATTGAGTTTTATGCATTTATATGACAGGGTCCTTGCTGCGTTTCGTATTGAGGATTTTGATATTAACTGAATCAAGTATATCAGCACAGTAGCTATGGTTTTGCTGTCAAAACGCAGCTTTAGAACTGTATAAAAATGTAGGAAACCAGCAGCATCCTTTCAGAAAACTTGTCCATATTTATTTCTATCCAGACAGAGAAAGCAGAAGGTTTGCCAGATTCTGACAGATGCAGACGCAGAATTTGCCACTCAGATTCGGAATGGAGGTCTATTAACCTGTTCCTGACCGTGGACAGTACCACCTGTTTAAAAAAATGAGAGAAAACAAAAGATGACAGTGGATTCTGGAAGAAATATTCTTTCCCTAATAGTCTAGCACTTCCTCCTATCCCAGCAAACAGACTGGTACATAGAGGCTGAGCTGTAGCTACAATATCCAGATGGCAGGGCGAAGGCTTACGTATGAGCTTTAAAAGGTTAGAGGGAGCCTGTGATCTTTGAGAAGATCCTACAGCTGAAATCTAACTTGTAACTACAGCTATAAAAGGTTGGACATTTTGATGAAGGATGCTTTGAGGTCTGGTGTATGAGAACATGTCTAGCAAAATCCCTGATTAGGCTTTTATTCTACTGTAATTGATATCATTATTATAATTTTTTTACAGGTTTGATCCTCCTCTGAAACCTGGCTGTTTTATTAGCATCAGCAATAACTTGCAGTAGGAGACTCCATAGTTTAATTGCTGTTGGGTGAAAGGGTTTTTCTGTTACCAGATTGATGTTTCAGCCTTTCAATTTTGTACAATTCCCTTGTGCTCTCCTCTCATGAAAAAAGGGTACTTAGCAAAACCCCATCTAATTTCTCTGAACTATTAATTTCATTTAGTCATTTTTCTGCTCATCATTTCTAGAGGAAAAATGTTTCAATTTTTATTTTTTTTCCTGCTTCTTCAGTTGAGTTTCACTTTACACAACCTCTCTATTGATTTTTTTTCCTTGAGTCATGATGACTGGAGAAATTATTATGGTAATTGTCTTTGACTTTTATTGGTTAAAAACCCCCAAGTACTATGTACTGTTGTGAATAAACAAGGTGATTGAAGAAGGTTCCTTGCCTGATTCCAGATGTATATCTTGGAGAGTAAATCTGAGATTACAGGAAAAGCCAGCAGTTTTTTCCTATACTTATTAAACCCATCCAGCAGTGATCAGGATTTCCTACTGTCCACATGCACCGGTTTGGGATCACGTAAAGATACTAAGATTTTCAGGTGTCAGTGCCTTTGTAGCTTCTGGCAGAACCTGTGAGATATTGGTACAATAATGCTGATAACAAAACATGCTATTATCAGAAGAAAGACATTTATTTTTATTTTAACTTTTGAATACACCAATTTGTGCAGTAAATGCTCTCTGGGTGCCTGAAAGCAGGCTGCACAACAAACAGATGCATGATGTATGGCACTAGAATTCCACGTTTCTTTCACATGGGAGCAACTTGAGGTTTAGATTAGTGTGGAAAATTAAATGTGTACTTCTATTTATAACAAAGGAGCCCATTATTTTCCTAGTTAAATTGTTTTATTTCAGAAGATATTTATTTAAGATTTAGTGCTTTCCATTGATACTCTAGTCAATGCCAGTGTCAGAGACTGAAATATTACAGTTTATGACTTTAACTGTCATGAAAAAGTCATCAAGGGCTTTTAAAACTGTATTGCAAAAGCTGCAGAGAAGAACACCACACCTGGAATGGGGCCCTGACTGAGGCCTTACACTGCTCACTGATGAATATAAGATAAAGTAACAACTCAGGGCTGGGGACATTCGCAAAGCCTAAGATTAACACCTCCAAGGTGGAGACCGCAGCCCCAGGGCTATCAGCTGCCAGGCTCGCATAGACTCTCCAGCCGAGGGGTGTGGGGAGAGAGGCTTTGGGTGTGTGCTGGAAAAGCCTCTGGTGAGAGGCGCAGTGACCGCCCATCCTCCACTGTGCCGAGAAGTCCATCTGAGGGGCCTTCACCCGGGGGAAAAGCTTATCCGCAGCAGAGGGGGTGACATGGCCCATCAAAGGGCCCCCTTAAAGGGGTCCCCAGACCCTGCACCAGAGCACCAGAATGATGCAACAGACTCTCACTGTTGCAAGGGACAGTATGTCAAGCTGGCCCCTGCAAGGGAGGCACGTGGCTGTTCGCACCTGCCCAAAGTGTATATTAATCCATGGAATTCTTTACTCATCAGTGTGTGGTGGTGTGTGGTGGCATCTGGCAGCGTGGTGGGGCATGGCATGGCAGCGGAGGACCCTCACCACCAAGCAGACCAGATGGAGGGGAGCAAGGAGATGTTGCTGGGACCCTTGGATGGGTGATATGCTCCCACTTAACGCCTGTCACCTCTCCCTGTCCCCTCAGTCTCCACGCACATTTCTTTCTCTATGTCTTTCTCTCTTTCTTTTATCTTTCTTTCTCTTTTCTTTTTTTACTATTAAATAAAATACATCAATTTTTTGGCACCGACATCTAACCTCATTTGGTTTTAATCTTGTTTTTGGGAATATTTTGAGCCTTCTCAAAGTTCCATCTGGTTTATGCACAGAAACCTAGTTTTCTTTGTTGCTTTCTCCAGCCACCTAGANCTTTAGCTCTCTTCCATTTCTCCACCTCTCTCCTGGTCCTAGTTTCCACCTTAGGCCTTGGACAGCCCGAGTGTCCTTGAATAGCAAGCTCAGAGAAGCTTTGTTGTGTCTATCTAGTCTAAGAGAGCAGCAAACAAGCTGTAAGAGACTTCAGAGTTACACACTAGGCAATACAGGATTTGAAAAGTACAGAAGTTAAAACCTAAGGCATCACTTTGCTCTTCTGGGTTTAAACCAGATTGTAACAGCCAGTTTCAGCTTTACCCCTTCGTCTTTTCCAGTGTATTCATGTTAGCCTAGTTTTTCTAAGGTTATACAGTTAACAAAATATTTACAAACAGAAGGGTTACAAGACACAGAAAAGTCATATTAATCCATTGTACATTAGGATTATTGGTGCAGAGTTGAAATACTTAAATTTTTACAACTTTGAAACCTAGTTAAGCACTGAAACCTGAGTTTTATTAAGGTTGATTTATGCATATGTGTGGTGGTTTGTACCTGGGTTGATCGACAATCGTTTGGACCAATAGCACTTCTCAAAATGTGCATATTTAAGCCACGGGGAGATGCGGGAATTTCCCTTTGGTGTTCGAGCCTCCAGTAGGGAAGTGGGGAGAAGATGGGCCCCTGGGCCGTCTCATGGAGCGGCCCCAGGGCTCCCCTTCCCTGCCCCCCAGGCACAGCCCCAGGTAGCAGCGGGAGAATCCCCTCAGAGCCGTGGGCAGCTAAGCAAACAACCATTAAGCTGCTGCATGGTCAATATCACTCGGCACAGCTTCGAAGGACTGGAGAGCCCTCCCTCCCCATGCGGCACCTCGCAGACCCCGGCAGGAGCCAGTAGAGCTTTCTACAACCAGTGTAGCTGGAGTTGAGCTGAGGAGCCAGCTGCATAAAGAGAAAGAAGCTTTTTCTCCAACATAAAGCCCAAGGAGGATCATGGCGACTTCAAGGTCGGAGGGAAAGAGAGAGGAGATACTTTAGGCTGAAGATGGCGACGGGAAAAAAGGGCGGAGTCATGCGCCCAGCACGGAGCTTAAAAATACTTTTTGTAGGCCATGGTAAAAAACTGTAATGTCACAAACTGTTCTCTTCTCTTTAATATGCTTAAAAATATGGGGGGATGAGACTTTTGTGTGCAGTCTGTGGGAAAAAGAACTGTGACCATGTCAGGTCACCTTGGAGCTATAAGAGACTTTTAGAGGTGTCACGAAGAAGAGAGCAGTTGCTTTTGAGCTAGAATTTGCCTATGGTGCAGTCACCCCAAGACTCTTATCCTTAAAAATATACACCGCATATGTGCCCCATTCTGGTAGTTGTGGAAAAACTGCAAAATTTATGGGAGAGATGTTTTTCATGGAAGCAGAATTTTCAGGCAGGTTTGTTGCCCTTTGAGCAGTTTGGAAACCACGTGAAGCAAAAGAAAACCTTTTTTCCTTAAATAGTGGAGAGACTTTGAAGAACTGTATTACTGAACAAAATCATAGTTTGTTATCCTTTTTGCAAGTTGGGTAAAAAGGGGGAGGTGCTGGAGGAAAAAGTGGGGTTTTTGATTTAATTCCTTGTTATTTTTTTTTTACTTTAAGTTCTATTAATAAACTTCTTTATAGTCTTTAAAGTTTAGAGCTTGCTTTTGCATTTCCTCCTAATTCTTATCTCACAAAAGATAAAAATGTGAGCAAACCCACTACAATATGTTTATATCAATAAAATAGGTTTATCATAACATAAATGATAGAAAAGTGACATAAATCCTTCATTAGTCATAGTTTTATTTTATATAGTAACACAGGATGTATCTGCTACAGTTTTCCTGCATGTCTTTTTCTTGCTGGGATAAAACACATCTCTGAATCTCTTTCCAGGCTTGTTATATTGGTATGAATAAGTGACATTTTTCATGGTTAGCATAGCAAAACCTTTTATGGAGTTCATCATTCTTTACATAAGCCTATAAACATAAAATATTTAATATTTGTCATTGTAAGGCATCAGATACTTGCTCTACACCTATACCTTGTAATCCCCAGTCCTTTCCAGATAAGCAAAGTGTGCTCTCATGGCCAAACAGCAAAATTTTGCAAGTACTTAGCAAGCATTATGGGACCCAGGAACCACTGGTCTGTCAGAGAGGGGCATATTAAGGATTTGATCATGAGAATGTGGCCATTTCAACTTCAGCCAAAAGTAGCAATATTTTGTTGAAATTTTTGATGGTTTAAAAATTTTGATGAGGAATAAAATGCCACCATCAGACCATGCTACCTCTCATGCCAAAAAGTTGATATTTGATACAAATTTCAACTTTTGAGGCAGCATTATACCCTCTTTCTGTCTGTATTGGAATATTGATAGGTAATGCAAGAAAAGTTTGATTTATGAGAGAAAAAGGAATGGTTACATGTGTTGATATTTTTCTGAAAAACTGAAATTCTCAGGGAAAAGAAATTGTAGGGAAAGTATGTAACACTAAGTGACTCAATAAATGAGTAACATAGCACAGCACAGTTGTTAGTAGAGAACTTTAAAAAATGATTAGGATGAAGATAAACTATCTCAGTGAATTTGTACTAAATGAAGACATAGGTAGAGAGATTTGATGATGTACTTTCTAAAATCAAAAAATACACGCTCTTAGGTACTTCACAGGTAGTTTATAATATTCTGCATCCCATTGCCCCTAATGATGAAATATGAGACTCTTTAGAGTGCGGGCACATGGGAACGACCATTGATCAAATACGTGTGATAACAGGGATCTTATCACTGTGTACCAGATGGAGGCATGCTCAGTGTTTGGAGCAAGGTCAGAAGACATGGAACTAAAAATGCTGGATCAGCAATAATAGTTGTAGTATTCATTATCCTTTTACAACTTCATTAGGTTCTACATCTGCAGTAATAGCAACATGTAAAGCTCTTGTCTTCATACGAAATTTCTAATTTCAGTTCAAGTATTTTCACTGCATTTTTATTATAAAAATATTATTTTGTCAAAAGCAAAAAGATATAAAGGAATTTATATATTTGATTTAATATCTAATTTTTTTTTTTAGTTTTGTTGTGGGAAATATTTTCCAAAAAGAGAATTCTTGCAAGTAATGTTTCTGACTGATACTGAGATACTTATTTTGACAGTACATGAAATATTTTACTACATAATTATTTCATTGTGAATTATTGAATATTCTATACCTTCATATCAGAGTTTTGATTCCAGAAGAAGTAATGCTCATAGTTTGGGCTAAAGATGTATTTTTGAACATTCAGGTGATAAAAATGCCATGATTTTTCCAGATTTATTGTCATTCTAAACACTGTAGACCATTCTAGGCATAGCATGACTATTAAAACACTTCGGAAATGGTGGGTTACTGCACTTTCATGAGTCTTTAATTACACATAGTATTCACAATAAATTTCACATTAAAAAATGAAAAATATTTGTGATGATTTATGCTACTAAGCTCAGGAAGAGATTATTATCTCATATATAGGATTTTGCCTCTGAGAAGCATTTGATAGTGCATAAATACACACTGAATTGAACAACTTTAAGCTTGTCAAGCCAAGAAGATTAATTAACTTCAGTTTGATTCATTAAGATCTTTGTGTGCTCCTACCTGAGTCTAGGAATATGCCAAAACTAGGCTACAGGGAAGGAAACTTGAATAGTAATTAAGTGAAAATTTATTTTCCTTCTCTGAAAATTGGATTTACCTATTTCTATTATATTACCTTCCAAATTTATTTTCTAGGCTTTTAATATTTTCAAGGGCTTGCTTCTTATTTGCTTATGAGACAAGATTTTTGATGAATTAGATGCTACAAAAGTGCTGTATTTAGAATTGTTCATTACAGAAAGAAAAGGAATTCTCTTTATTCAGTACAGTAAGCATCCTCAGTAAAACAATGATGTGTACAGAGGAATTATAATGGGATGACACCTACATCCAATTTTGTCTGGTATCTGTATAGCAATGTGTCACTTGTCACATCTGTTTGATCATGCAGACCTATGTGTGTATCAGCACCACCGATGAACATAAAAGGCCTCAAATTTAAAAATAATTTGTCTTCACAGCCAGACTCACTTCACTATAGGGATGTTGCCGTAAAGATTTGAATTGCAGTAGGAATGAAGTGAGAAAAAGACTTGTACACAAGATTTTGTGCTGGAAACAATATTTCAAAACTTTGAATTTTTTTGCATTGTTGCCCTCTTGCCTCTTGCCTCTAAATGTAACTCAAATTTTCAAAACTAATGTTGGCTCTGGATATCCAGGATTTTAAAGGTACAGAAGGTACTATATTCAAACATGCATAACTGCACTCCATGAGAATGCCATTTATAGACATTCTCAGTTCCAGAGTGCTTGAAAAATCTTCCTTGAATTAGGCATATAACTGAGGAAAGGAGAATGCAAATAACTCTTACAGGCACAATGAGCGGCTTCTATTTTCCTGTGTCGCTGTATGACAGTATCACTGGGATGATCCAAAGTTCCAACTGAAACATAAGCACCAATTCTCCATCCTGTCATATATATAAGACTATTTTTATTCTTCTGTATTATGAAATTTTTTCTTAATATGAGCTGACATATTTATAAAGGGAAAGAGCCCTCTGGATAAGCTAACAGCTATCAGGGAAGGTGAATGTGATTGTCCGTAGCCAAGTCCCTTCCCTCAAGCCTCTTATCTTGCCAAAACCAACACAGCCCAAATATGAGAACATCCTGATTTGCCCTTCAAAATGCTTTTAAAACCTTCAGTCTTTTAAACCAGCTTCAGAATATTTCTTACATTATCACTGAGTTTAAAGCCACTGCTTGGGATCTGTACGAAAGAACATTTCAATTCCTTTTTGTCATCCTGCCATGCAGCTGGGTTCATGAGCCCAAGTTAAATGCCAGGGCTCTCCACATTAGGGGACCTAAGTGCCTGAGAGTAAAACTGGAATTTGCTAGCAAGTGTTAACTGGTCACTGGAAAATGCTGAAGTGCTAAAGCATGACCTTATCTCAGTCGTGCAAATATTTAGGAGTATTCTTCGTGATCAAATAAACTCACAGCTGCCAAACATACTACATCTCAGTGTCAAAACCAGGTCAGACACTTATTTTAAAAGAAAAACCCAAAGGTGAAGAAGAAATATGTTTACATTCTTCAGCTGATATTTTACCGAGGAACCAGACCAAGTAGAGAATTGTAGGTTCAAATGCTTATGTATCCCCTGTATAGGAATCAGGCATAGACACAAGTACTTTCTCTCTGCTTTCCTTTCCTAAGAAGTAGAATTGCATGTCTGGATTGCCACCCCTGTCCTCATCCCGCGGAATCATTCCACAGATGATGAGGACAGTGAGTTTAAGAATAGGCTAAAAATAGAGTTTTCCCACGTGGAAAAGAAAAATAATTCTCTATGAATTTCTCTATGAATTTCAGTCAGTCATATATGCTGTTGATTATTGTGGAATTACAGGAAAAGATGGAAGTGAGGAAGTAGTCAGCATAGAT
>VYZQ01055567.1:3522-14937 GCA_013400655.1 Mystacornis crossleyi
TCCAGTCATCCCAGACCTCCTTGGTTATCCAGGACTAATGATAACTGATGGAGAGCACCTTGGCAAGTGCTTCTTCCAAGTCCCTTAGTACTCTCAGGTGAATCCCATCCTGTTCCATAGACTTGTGAGTGTCTTAAGTGGCACAGCAGGTCACTTACAGCCAAAAATGCATTTCATCCATCAGGATAGAGGGATCCTGTCAGACCCTGTCATATCTTGTGCCTCAAAATTCTCCATGTTTATTAAACCCAAATTTTTGGTGAAAACACCAATCCTAGAGCCTGTATTTTTGTAGAATGAATAACAGGCAGACACCTTTTAATGGACAGAAGAAAGGGATATATGCATATTGAATTGATTCCAGAGTTTTCTTGTGGTAGTGACTGTCTTAGTCTTTCTACCTATTTTCTGAAGGAGCTGGTAGAAAAGTAACACTACCATTCTGAATTTTGTAATTTCACTTGTGCTGGAAGAGATGTATTTGCTTTTCAGCAGTTCTAGAACAAAGATGTTCCTTTCCATAAAATACTCCACTGGCTCTGGCTACATACTAGATTAAATATTAATCTGTTGTTATCAGAGGACAGTTTTATCTCTCTAATCTATTATTTCTCAGTCAGGTTTCTTACTGCTTTTTAATAAACATAATGCTAAACAATACGTAACACGTGAGCATATTCTTTAGTGACCTTAAACACTGTATTGGCTGATGCTGTGCGAAAAGGCTCCTCAGACTGGAGAACACTTGCCTGGCTGTTTATTCTGAGGAGGAGGCTTTACAGGGTAAAGGAAAGCTTAGTTTTCTTCACTTAATCTCTTGGGTGTCTTGTAAGGTGTTGGACAGGTCCCACAGTCTGTCAGTCTTGAAAATACTTAATTGGGAAAAAATTGGAGAAATTAAGGGAGAAATTAGCATATTTTTGTTCACTGGTTTGGCGGTGTTTGGTTGGTTTGTTGTTTGGTTTTTGGTTCTGTTTTTTTTTTTTTTTTGCATAGTCACTACAAGTTCTTGTGTATCATTACAGGGAGGCAGAGGATTTTTTAGATAAGAATGAGACTTGCATGAGACAATAATGAAATGTTGCCTAGTTGACTGGTAGGATATTTTTTGTATCTTTTTTTAGCTGTATCTAGTTCTCAGATTGTTATTCATATTTCATATTTTAAAATGTTGGAACTTTTTGTAGAAAGTGGAACGAAAGGCTTGGGAGGATGCCAGGATTAGATGATAAACAAACTGACAGAAATAGGACTGAGACTCTTGTTTTCTGAATCTGTTCCTGGGCAGTACACCATGCCTTAACAAAAAAGGTACTACATACTACTGCATCAGGCAGCTGAGTTTTTACTGTAGCGTTCAGAGTGAATTAAACAAGTATGGTCAGAAAAGAGAAGGATTGCCACAGTAGAGAGTTGTATTCCTTGAGAAATTTTGGTTCCATCAGGTCTTTACTCTCAGAGAAGGAATTTCTATACCACATTTAAGCTGTGTGAAGCAAAAGTCATCCTTCTAAACAGAGAAACAGACTTGAGAGAATAAAAACTTCAACTCTAATGCATTTCACACATGGAGGAGACAATGGAGCAGACTTCACATCTGGTAGTATGTATGAATGAGAGCTCACAGTTTTACACAAACCCTAAAAGCTATTTCCAGCAGATGAACTCTTGGATTATGATAACTTTCTTTTACCGTTCTCATTGAAGAATTTGGTGTTTAGACACAGAGCCACTAGCCATTTAGAACAGAGTTCAGAGAACACAAGACATGTTCTACCTAAAATGTAATTAAATGTGTTGTACTTATTTCAGCACAGAAAAGAGTACAGTTGGTGTCAGCCTCACTGAGAAGTTGGTGTCACAGCACATGTGGAAATGAGCTAGTTGAGGACACAAGATCCAGAATAATTTTGCTATCCAAACACAGTGCTAAAAAAGGCTGTAAATTGATATACCTGAACCTCAGTCCTGGTGATGAGTTGTTAGACAACATGATGAGCCACCAAATGAAGTCAGGCTCCATTTGACAGCATCTTTCCCTATTCCTGCAACCCATGCATCTCCTGTGTGTTAAATCTTGCACTTTTCTGACCTTGTAGGAGACCTTCAGTGACCTATGATGTAAAGGTTGGTACAGCCGAAAATATCTGCTAACAAAGATGTCTGCTGATCCTCAGTGCTGGCATAAAGACGTGAAGAATAGGGGCAACCCTCAACAGTATGGAGTAGTTAGATTGACTCAGCTGTCTTACTGCATCACAGAGTTTCCTTTGTAATTGTGTATTTTCAGAAGCCAGAGTCTTGTAAGCATAAGAAACTGGAGAACAAGTATCTTCACTGTGATGTGCAGGATAATGAAGTGGGAGGACAAAGAGGATGGGCAGAAGGGGGCAATCTAAAAACACTCTTGAACTTTGTAGAGCTTACCACCCCAGCCGTGAGCACAAGCTGTATCTGAACAGAGGACATCTTGACAGTAGGGATCCTTTAGTCTAATAACAAAAGAAAATACAAAAATATACCTAGTAAGACTTGTATTTTAACAATTCCGTTAAGCACAGAAGAAATGACTACCAGAGACAGAATCACAGGATCACTGAGGTTGGAACGGACCTCTTCTGATTACCTAATGCAACCCCCATGCTCATGCAGGGTCACCTGCAGTCCAGGTCTGTGTCCAGTCATGTTTCTAACAATGGACATGCTACAGCTTTTCTTGCCAACATATTCCAGTCCTGTTCCAGCTTCCCAGTTAACATGAGGCTTGGCTAAAAACAAGGCTTGTTCTTTTGTTGCTTAGGGTAAGAAGATAGGTATCATAACTTCCCATGGAAAACAATTAATTGCCTATTAGACTAGAAGCTGTAAAAGCTGGAATGGATTCCAAGGATTAGCTGTAACTGGATGATGTAAGAAGCTTTCGCATCCTTGTAAGGAAAAGCTCCTTACTGAGTGATGCCACCCTGTGCGGTGGGGATCTCCAGCCTTTCAAGAACATTGGCCAAGCCTGCTTTTTCCCCAGAACTGGTTGCTCTGGACACATATTCAGCAGCTTAAACTCTGTTGCTTTCAGAAGCAGCTACTTGGAAGAACAGGGAGGATTTGAATGTTAATGTTGAAGCAGCATCTCACCATTGCCTGGGGAGACCTGTACTGCAGAGGGATGGGCAAAACCAGTGGGACCTGAAGTTGTGGTGGCTGCCAGTGACAGAAAAGATGCTGTCAGCCAGTGTGTGGATGCAAGGTACTGCTGATCAGTGCCAGAAATACCTTCCTCACTGCTTTGAGCTCCAGCTTGCTAGGAGTTGAACTTCATGCACTGTTGAGGAAAGTCAGGTAGATGAGAGCTGCCTTCACACTGAAGCGTTTTTCTAAGGAGCCTGTCAGTAAAATATGTCTGTGTACAGTCCGTGGTGTGTATGCCGTGGTAGTTGGCTTCCATGTTGCATATTTAAATTAGATCTGAAAGAACTCCTGCACCACACTTCTGATGAATTCTTCTCACTGAATCAGTGTGATAGTTCTGATTTGTATTTTAGGGCCGTCTTTGAGAACCTGTCCGAGAACTGTGGAGCCAGACTTTTTGTTTGCCACATAAGACGAGATTCTTCGCTGACATTAAATGCTAACTTCCATTGCAGGTTTTCCTTTCCTACCGTGCAGAAGAAGGGCAGAAAATAACTGCATATGCTAGTTTGAATGTAACCTTGACAGTGAAGGACATTTACTCTGAATAGAAACTCTCATTTCAAGGATGTGTTTTTTCCAGTTCCTTTTTGGAAACTGTTGATGCTCCAGGAGGTTACCAATGTATGATTATCACACACTGTGTACACACAATTAAACGAGGCTAGCTTTGGAAAGAAGATACTTTCTTTAGTTTATATATGTTAGTGTAGTGGTTTTTTTGAACGTTGTCAAGCATATTTGTACAAAGCTTTTTTGTCCTACCGACACATACAGGACAGGTCTGCCTTTGTCCTCTCTAAATGTATATGTCAGAACAAGTGCACTTGCTCTTTTACATTCCACTCAGTTGCAGTGTCAGTATTTATCTTGGTAGTACCTTTTTATTTGGAGTTTTATTATCTGAGTCTCCAGATTTCAGTTTTTAAGAGCTCCCTCTGTTATTCAAGTGCAGGACAAAAATACTATTCTGCTGTGTAGAATGACTTCACTCTCTATTGCCCTGATAAGACATTCTGACAACTGTTGCCTCTGCTTTGTGTTCTGTAATGGAGAGGTGACAATAGGCATTGCCACAGAATCACAGAATATTCTGAGTTATAAGGGACCTACGAGGATCATTGAATCCAAGTCTTAGCCTTGCACAGGACATCCCCAAGAATCACACCATGTGCCTAAGCTCCTAAGATTCCTGAGCTCTATCTGGGTTGGTGCTGTGGCCACTTCCCTGGGGAGCATGTTCCAGTGCCCAGCCACCCTCTACAGGGAGCAACCTTTTCCTGGTATCCAACCTAAACCTCCCCTTGTACAACTTCAGGCCATTCCCTCAGGTCCTGTCACTGGTCACCACAGAGAAGAGATCAGTGCCTGCCCCTCCTCTTTCCCTCACAAGGAAATTGTAACTGCAATGAGGTCTCCCCTCAGTCTCGTCCAGGCTGAACAGACCAAGTGGCCTCAGCCACTCCTCATACAGCTTCCCCTCAAGGCCTTTTTCTACCTTCACTGCCTCCCTCTGGACACTCTCTAACAGCTCAATGTCTTTCTTATACTGTGGCACCCAGGCCTGCCCCCAGCACTCGAGGCCCAGTGCAGAGCAGAACAGGACAATCCCCTCCCTTGCCCGGCTGGTGATGCTGTGCCTGATGCCCCCCAGGACACAGGTGGCCCTCCTGGCTGCCAGGGCACTGCTGACTCATGTTCAACTTGCCATCGGCCCCCAGGTCATTTTCCATGGAGCTGCTCTCCAGTCTCTTGTTCCCCAGTCTATACACACGTTCAGGGTTGCCCCATCCCAGGTGCAGAATCCAGCACTTCTCCTTTTTAAGCTTCATACTGTTGGTGGCTGCCCAGCCCTCTAATTGATCAAAGTCAGTCTGCAAGGCCTCCCTTGCCTGTGAGGGAGTCAACAGCTCCTCCCAGTTTTGTATTTTCTGTGAACTTGTTTAGTACCCCTTCCAAGGTTTACTAAGCATCCAGATCATTTATGAAGATGTTGAAGGGCACGGGGCTGAGGATGGAGCCCTGTGAATCCCCACCAGTGACAGGTCTTCAGTTTGATGTCACCCCATTCACTGTAACCCTTTGCACCTGACCCGTGAGCCTGCTGCTTACCCATCCCATGATGTGTTTATCTGTGTGTGCTGGATATTTTGTCCAGAAGGACACCAGGAGAGCCACTATGGAAAGCTTTACTGGAATCCAAAAAGATTATATCCACTGGATCAGCTAGGTGGGTTATCTTGGCATAAAATGAAATTAAGTTTGACAAGCAGGACTTTACCCTCATGAACCTATGCTGGCTGTGACAAATGACTGTGTAGTCTTTCAGGTGTTTTTCAGTGCGTCCCAGAATAATAATGTGCTTGCAGAGCTGGCCTGTGAGCCATACGAATGGGAAGTACCTTGAAATCTATAAACTCAGCAGGAAACCCAGTTGAGGTATTTGTGCTAAAGAAGGGGTGGCTGTTTTGAAGCACTGCTCACAAGTGAAGCCATTTACTTGTTATTAAAAGTTTCTGTGGTAATGTGCAGCTTTGAAATTGACATGATTCCTGTGCCAGGATTTGGACTCAGTGATTCTTGTGGGTTCCTTCTAACTCAGGATATTCTGTGATTATAGTGATGTCAACCTGTGCTTATTTATACTAAGTAATCTGAAACGATTTACTGAAATAGCATTTTGCTGTCTCTAAATGGTTTGTGGAGTCAGCATATACAGCCTCTTCAAAACTGAACTTAAGTGTCTAGAGAACTCCAGAGCTATTATTGGAGTTAAGAGGCTTAAAGATCTCTGAGGATCCTGTCTCCTCAGTCTGCTGTCGGTCTTCAGTGTATAAGGGTTTAATGTTCTGTCAGCAAAAATTTATTCAGCTCTGTTGCACCTCTCTTTAAAGAGCACTAGCCAAGAGAAGGGATGCATAAAGGTAGCCCTCTGCATTCAGCTTCATCCAGGATGAACTGCCATACATTCCAACACAGCCCTCTCAAACAAATTGTTTGCTTGATAATGTTAAATATTTTTTGGACCTAAACGTTTCCTTGGCTGGTCATGTAAACGAATTCCTCAGCCTTGTGCATGGACACATGGGACATTCTTACTGATTCCTGTCTGTGTAGGATGTCATTATCTGCCAAGATGGCATGATTTGACTTTTTCATCTGTGTGACTTGATACACTTTGGTCTCCTGACTCTGTATCAAAGCCTTTGCAAGGCTTTGGTAAGGTTTTTGTTTGGTTCTGTTTTTAACTGAGCTCCTTTCTTTGCCTATGGTAAAAGGGCACAGTAAGATTCCTCATATCAGACGGTACAAATATAGGTGTTCTCTGTTAGGAATCATTGAAGGCATCCTTGGTCCTTCTAGATTTCACTGCCAGACATGTTTTATTGTCTCTTATATCAAGCTGATTAGCAGAGATGCCCAAGAACTTTTCTTTCTTTCTTATGTCTTATTCTTGCAGAAAGTATTTCTGTTTTGGTTTTTCACTTGATAGAGAATAATTTAGGCATGCTACCAGGAATGTGTGAGGGTTCTCTATCATGGTTAATATTTTTTTACATCTATGAAAAGCATTTCTTTTGTGTCGTGATAGTGTTCATGGAAGTTGATGAAGACCTATTCCCAAGAACTGTTTCACAGCTAGTTTTGGCACCAGCCTAGATGATGTGATGCAGAGCAAGTGTGTGGAAATGCACTTATGTGGAAATGCACTTATATAGTGCATTTCCTGACTCTTAATTCAGATCATCATGTGGCAATTTGGGCTGAGTGTGATGAGGTGTATGTAGGACAAAATACGTGGTACTAGACACAATAAAGGCCATTAAAATTTTTTTTCAATGTATTGTAACTCAGTGTTTGTTTCTTGCTAATATTATCCTGATAATGAGTGATATGTGTTATTTTTTTTCTGCAACGTAATACCTGAAGACTTGTTCATTATGCTTTGATTGTATGTTACTAGGGCAGAGCTGCAAAGAATTACTTGGGCAAGTAATTATTATTAAGTTCTGATGGGTATGAACATCAGTAGCGTGGAGGTGAATGCTACCCCTGAGTAGTAGCAAGTAATTCAGCTGCTCCATGTTTTTTCATTGATCTGCTTTTGGAAATTACTTTCATTAGAGTTGTTTCCTCTGAGGAAGGAACTTCAAAGTAGAGCTACATAAACCTTAATAACTTTCTTTATTGTTCTTGTTTTGAGACCAATGTGAAAACACTAAGGCCTTTTGTTATCTCAGTTTTACATAGATTCCTGCTAAGCTATGGATAGATCAATCTAGGTTGAAACTGCAAAGCTTTAGGAAGCAGAATTTCACTGTGAGTTTGTGCCTACAGTTCTCAAACAGTACTTTCAATGTTGTGACTTCAGACTATGTGATATGCTTATTCTTGAACTTAGCAAGGGCTGGAGACACAGGGTCTGGCAAAATACTTGGTTCTGAAGGAGGCTGGGGGCATGATTTAAAAGGGTCTAATCAATTTTATTATGAAATTTATTATGAACCAGAAATTTCTTCCTTAATTTCAGAACTTTTGTAAAGAAAAATTATTCCCTGAGCATGACAGCAGATAGCCTGCCTGACAGCACTGCCTGGCAAGTGTCTTCTTGTTTCTGAAGTATAGAATCAAATCTTCTTTCCCTCAGTAAACTGAGACAGAAACTTCTGTTTATGATCTGCTTGCATGTGGGGAGAATTGGGGAGGTTAATGTGCAAAAGATGTTAATTAGTGAAGGGTGTCACCATCTTCTGGTCCTCTTAAGAGGAAAGAGAGACTGTACTTCTTTGGAAGCAAGTCCCAGTTGTATTGCGTAGATTAGATATTTGCCCATTACTGATGTAGTCATATGTGTTTGGTACCCTTAAAAACAGAGGAGGAAGCATTACAGGAAATACTAACCTGTAGTAACTACCTCAAGCTTAGTTCCCTGTGGATGTTCTCTTCAAAGTCTGTATAAAATGCATGTTATAAAAATGTAATTGGCAAAGTGATTTAGTGTTAGAGATGTAACCAATCATTGACTCTATTTTTTGTCTTCCAAGGTGGAGAAAATACACAGAGGTGATCAGATGGATGGACTTCTTTATCCTGCTAAGAAAATACCACCATTAGCAAAAAGTGATACGGAGCAAGAAAAGGCATCTCAGAATGTTACTTCATCAAAAGCAGATCCTTTATTAAAACCAAATATGGAGACCACACCTGCATCACTTAGTAGCGACTTAAAAGAGAAAGTTATTAGCATCTTGCTGAAGTATTCCAGTGGTCTTTGGGCTCATGCACTTCCCAAAGTGTACCAAGACACTTACCAAGTAAAATTTCCAGAAGACATTCTGAATAATCTAGAGTTGCTGTCAGATGTGTGTACTGTGGACTATGTATCCGAAGTCCCCAGAAAGGCAATCCTCTATGCTAAACCCCAAAGATGCATTGATGGAAATCTGAATGTCACTGACAAAGTCAAGAGGCATGATGGTATGAAGGCCACAGCTGAACAGCAATATGAAGAATCCAAGGACCAGTATCTAGAAAACATAACTGTTCCTTCTCTAATCATTCCATCTGAAGGATCTGTGTCCATCATGGTGTTAGACCTGAAAAACACTAATGAGGTCCTAATTAGGCAAGTTTCTATTTTGGAATCTACCTTTTTTGCTTTATTTATAAATCCACATGCTTATATTGTGCAGGTCTGCCAGAAAAGAACAGATGAACAGAAGGTTTCAGGACTTTATGATTTACTGACTTAGCTAATGAAAATTAAGAACCCTTTTGTTTGTGTGTTTAAATTGAAATTTTCTGAAAATTTTTCCATCCTGAACTAATCACTTATATCAGTAGCTTTAGCTTGTCTGAGAATCAAGGCGGATTTGACTTGACATTAGAAGACTTTATAAAATAATCCTACTACAACGCAAAATGGTATTCAGATATTACTGTTACTATTTAATAGTATTAAAATACTTTTTACTTCTATAAGTGATTTGCAATAACTATTGCTAATAGTTAGTAGTGTAATTTGCATTTAGTTGTGCTCAGATTCCACTTTTGGAAAGATGAGCTTTCCTCCAGCAATAAATTACTAGTATTTCTTGATTTGGTTCCCAGTCAGCCCAGTCTTAGGGGACAATGTAAGAAGTGGATTGTTACATTACATCTCTTACTTCCACCCTGCTGTGCACGTGTGACTTAACTCTACGAAACCTTCTCCTTTTACCTGTACACCTTTTCGTTCTGACATCATTTATAACTTACTGTAGATGTGGAGTAACAGTTCTTAGCTTTCTAGTCTGTTATTTTAAGGAGGTTTCCACTAAGTATTTGGGATGAATGCTTTGGGTACCATGGATGAAAATACCATATGACACTGGTGAGCTGAGGGTGGTTATGTAAAAATTTCTCTACAAAGCAGCAGTTCCCAAATTTTGAACCACGTTTCTTCGACAGTAATGAAGTTTCTCAGTTTGTCAGCTCTGTGTAGGTACATGATGATAATTAGTGGCTTCTTGGTCCTAGTTACAAAAATTACTACTTAGGGTTATCCATGTACTTCACAGGCAAGGTCATTATCCTGATGTGATGAAACTGGCCCTGAAGGGAATAGCGTTTTTTGCCATGACAAGAAAATGTTCATGTAGATGTATAGGGAGAAAATAGTGCATGGACTCTTCTTCCCTTACATGTCCTACCAGTCTGTTTCTGCTGACCTACACAAGAACTGTGTAGCAGCTATTGGTTGATGTTGATTTTTGCAGGACCAATAAAATCAAGATTATTCTTTCAGTCTCAGGGGGAGAACAATATCTCTTCACTTTCTTGGTATGTGGCTAAGTGTTTTTTGTCTGAAACCTTTCACCTGCATTACTAATGAAGGTAAAGCTGAAAGGTTTGGTGCTGTTTCTATTTTGAGACATGGATCAATGCTCAAAGAATTCTAATGTGGTTAGAATAAAAGTGAGGTGATAGAAATACTCCTAGATATTTGCTAGGCATTCACAGCAGAGTGCTTGAAGGCAGGGATAATACATTAGGTACTGCAGTTGAATTCTCACTAGAAATAATAAAATAGTGAGTGAGGCAGGAAATTCTGATTCTTCTACCTTCTGTTGAGCTACTCCAACTGTTTATTAGGTATCTCTATGAAACAAACGTTAAAGAAACTTTTAAATAGTACATACGCGACTGTCACCCTACTTTATTTCCATTACGAAGTTGATGAATTCTTGCACGGAAACATTGCCTGTTTCTAGGAAAATCACAGTTCCCTGGAATGTGATCAGATTTAACATAACTTTATAACAGAGTTACCATAGCATGTTATAGTACTGTATCTGGGCATATAATCTAAACTGTGGTAGAACTGAGCAGTATCAGACTCTCTATGAAGAAGCTGAAACAGTAGCTACTAATACAAATTTGTGGGTAAATTTTCCTTTTGTCTGCTCTAATGTGACTTGTTTCTGAAGCATTCAGAATTTCCCATTTGGATTTTTCAGAAAGTTTATATACTTGATTTAAGAAGACTTGTGTAGCACAGACAGCATTAGTATGAACCATTAGGTCAGCAGCCTAATACCAAGATAAATCTGGAGTATCAGAGTAAACAGCACTTGGTTTAACAGCTAATTTTTAAAGATATTTTAGATGCTTTGGTTTGGATCAGCCTTAGTGAAAAGCAGATTAAGATAGTGTTTGTTAGTGACAGAGTAACTTTTTTCTATAGGCCTGTTAATGGGAGAAGAGTTTGGACACTAATGTCTTAGAAAATATATATCATGTATTCATATATGCATGTAAATGTTCTTATGTTTTTATTCAGCTTTTCTGAAGTTGCATCCCAGCTCTTGTTGTGGGTTTTGTTTTATGGGTTTTTGTTTGTTTTTTTTTTAAATATTGTAGGTATGTGGGCAAAGATTATTCTTCTGCCCAGGAACAAATGGAAGATGAAATGAAAGCATACTACAGTCAGAACAGTACATTGTCACCAGCTCAGTCTCTGAGTGTTGGGCAACTTGTTGCAGTACATGCTGAGGAAGATGCCTGGTTGCGTGCTCGGATAATTTCTCTAGAGGACCACAGAGTAAAGGCAAGCAATTACCTCTTCTGGCACTTGGAGAAAGAACTGAGACAACCTTGTTTTTTAGATACATGGTTGTTGTGGTTTGACACTGGCCCAACGCCAGGCACCCATGAGAGTCGCTTGCTCGCCCTCCCCTACCACAGCTG
>VYZQ01055567.1:15193-30847 GCA_013400655.1 Mystacornis crossleyi
TGGCTCTGCCAGACATGGTGGGAAGCTTCCAGCAGCTTCTCACAGGAGCCACCTTTGTGGCCCCCTGGCTACCCAAAACCAGGCTGTGCCAAACCAATACAATGGTCAGTTCTTAAATATGCTGCACTAGTATTCTTTCTTTTCTTGCCCTGAAGTGCCTCTGTTTTCAGGTATATGAGAAATTAAGACCTTGTAGAAGTTGTGTGATTGACAGAATTAAATGGTCTTTCAGAGTTTTTTCTATAAATAGTTTGATTTGGGGGTTTTGGTTTTAAAAAGGGCTAGGCGCTATAGCACTTTGGTGCTGAAAATGTACCTTTGATAGGAGGAATGGTTTGAGGGGGACATAGGAAGAGAAACGGAAGGACAACATTCATGTGCTACTAGATCTTGTCTGAAGTCTTATACAGAAGGATCTCTAACATGAACATAAATAGCCAAAAAAGCCTCAACAAGCCCCCCCCTCCAAATTACATATATGTATCTATATACATAGATACATATATACATATATACATATATACAAGATCTGGTGTTTTGGGAGTTATGTAGTATGCATTTTAGTTAAACCCCATTGACATTATTTAACTCTTCTGTTAAACTTTTCCTGTGCCAAACAGACTCTTCTTACCATCTGCAGTGAAATTAGAACATATAAAAAAAGTTTGAAACTTCTCAATTATTTCTTGTCTAGTCAACATTAATGATACCTCTTTAACACTTTTGTTTCTTTCCCCAGTTAGGTCACTTTCTACCCAGCCCTGCTTAATATACTTTTAAAGTTGAACCATTTTGTAAATACTGAAATAGCACATGTATTAGAACTGAGTTTTTTCTGAAAGTTAGTATGATACCCTTCAGCTGTAACTTGGAGTGGGGTGTCAGAACTTGGTTTTGTGAAAGATTGTTTGGTTTAGAGAAGTGGCAAGAAAATTAGTGGCATACTTGCCTCTAATTTCTCCCTAGTCAGAGCTATCAGCCAAAAGAAGGCTGCTGCTTTATTGCAGCTTTTGCTGATTATCCTCTGACACAGTGCAGACCTCCTTTCAATATTTGCTGTGCAGACATTTTGCAGGATAGAGTTTAGAAAAAAGGTTGTAGGAAGTCCCATCAAAGCCTTCTTTCTCTCACTTTTGCTCCAGTTATTTGCTGCCAATCAGCAGTTTCCATACTAGTTTTCTGCACTGACTGTGGTATTTGTATCAAAGTAAAGACAATCTTAAATCAAAATTAATGCTGTAAAAACAACAGGGAAAATTTATTATGGCACCTAAGTGATATTTGACTTTTCAATACTTTCAAAACTTTATAAATAAGAATTGTGACTTTATTACCTTTCTTCATGTGGTTTGAGTAATATATCCTGAATTCTTCCACCACTGTTCCTATTTAGAGTTGAGATTCCGTAGAACAGTTGGAGAAGATGGTTTTACAGAGATCTTGAGAAGGGGGCTTTCCCTGAAAACAGGAAATATATGGTACTAAACTGGCAAAAAGTAATTTGTCTGTGGATGCATAGAGAATATGGTAGCTGAATACATTCTCCCTAGACTCAAGAAAACATAATTAAAACTATATTCATGATCTCGTGCTTTTAATTCCCTTTTCCATTATCAGGTGTACTATGTTGATCATGGCTTCACTGAGTTTGTTGAAAGCAACAGTGTGTGCAGACTACAGAAACAGTTCAGACTGCTTCCTTTTCAAGCTGCAAAATGTAAACTGGCAGGTAAGAGAAAGCCAGTGCTGACTGTACACACGCTTACTGCTATGCTAATTGTTGGCACAGCTTATGGATTGAAGCCTCTGTGAGTCTGGGGGTTCTGATCCTTGTTTGTAATAGTTCTGTACGTGTGTGATAGATTTTGTTCAGCACAGCTAGTCTAAGCAGACATGAATATGCATGGAAAGAAGGAAAAGGAAGGAAGATAGGATGTGAAGAAGAGTTTTACAGAGAATCCATGATATTATAAGACAGTTGTATCTATTTCTGTAATGGAGCTTAATTGTTTCTGCACTTAATATGGATGTCTTTGTCCCTTTAATATATGTAAGCCTAAAGAAGTAAGAGGAAACGTGTACTGTTATGTGAAGCAATGTACATCAGCACAACATCTTTTTCCATAAATGAGGTACATCTGTTGTGGCCAGATGAGGCAATATTTCTAAATATGAGCCAATTTAATTATTTTGAAGTGATCCTTCCCCTTTCAGTACTTGCATATTTGCAAACTTCCTAGACTCTGCTGGAATTTATTTACCTTTCTAAAACTAGTAGGCCTTTTAAACTTTTTAAAAATACTAAATTTTACATATGTGAAATTGCTATGAATGAGCTTGGCTTTTTTTTTGGTGGGTTGGTTTTTTAATACTTCGATACATTCAGTTTTTCTCTACACATTTGTCTCGACTCTTTCTGAAGAGGGTCTTTTTCTTTTCTATTCTTCCCTGCCCCCAAAGATGTCTTTCTTTGATGAAAAGGTAGAAATTAAGTAGAATGCAGGTAGTAGGGGTGCAGTACAGCTTCTGTACACAAAAAGGTACGGTGTGTCTTACAGGACTGGAAGCCTTCTGTGATGATCCTGTCCTAGTAAAGGCTGTGGAATCACAGACATGCTTCAAGATATTTGCTGTGGAAATACTGGAAAAGAGTGATATTCCTCTTCTTGTTCTCTATGACACTTCTGGAGAAGATGACATCAACATCAATGCTACTTGTCTGAAGACATTGTATGACAAGTCCCTGGAACTGCACCTACAGGTACCATTGTCCTGTTTCCTCCTTGATCTTTAAAAACCATAGACTGCTGAGGTCTTAGATGGACAAAAAACAGTACTCAGAAATTTGCTAAGTTTTGTGTGTTTTTTTTTTTTTTTCCCTTTCTTGTCAAACTCTTACTGTTGCAGGTAGATGCACTATATACCAATGTCAGAGTAACCAGTGTTTTATCTGATGGGAGCCTGTATTGCCAAGTGCCATCCAAAGGCTTGTCTAGACTTTCTGAAATACTGCAGAAACTAGAAGACTACTTTCTTTACAAGGTAAGTTTCGTGGTGAGGAAAGTGGTCAAGTCATGAAGCATTTCTCCAGAGAGTACCAATAATTTTCCTTGCACGTAAGTTCAAGTTTCTATGGTAGCCATAGACTATTCAAAAAGGCTAAAAATTCTTTTTCTGGTTTGGGATGCATCTTTCAGTGTGAAAAGTGTCTTTCGATGCTTTCTTTTTCACAAGCACTCTCTAAGGCTTCAGTAACTACTTAAAACTTTCCTTGAATAGTTAGAATAATAACAATATGGCTCTTAATGGGAAGCTTCCAATAGAAACTGCATGAGATTGGTATAAATCCTGTGGAGATACTGCCATTTTTTTTTTCTGGAAATTTTACATTATGAAGTTGAGGTGCATGAACAGCTAAGTCTGTGTAAAGTGGCAATAAAAGCAGCATAATCAAGGTCTGTTCTTCTTCACATGGCTTCTTTGGAGATTCAGTGGCTTTGATCTGGTACATCTGATTCTGCGTATCTTGTCCTTGCATCCTTAGCTTTTGAATATTGTGGCTAGTATCAACATCCAAGTGATAAATAGGAGACATTTTGAAAAGTCTTAAGTTGCTTTAAAATAAGCATGTGGCTGAGAAATCTGACATTCCACCAGCCATTTACAGACACGTGCAACAATCCTTATTAGACTCAAGGGAATTTAGGCCAAAGAGAAGAAATCCTAAGAGAATCTAATTTGTAAGAATTAAGAGAATCAATTTTGTAATTCAGCTGAGCCTGACACAATCAAATCATGCAATGCAGATCCTTGGAGGTCCTGTTAGAACTGCTGCTTATGAAACTGTCAAAGTGTTTTAGGTGTAGAAGTTGAGCTTTAGACCTGTTGTGGGGCCATCTGGAAATATTTTATACTGAACATGTTTCAATAATCAGGATTCAGTTTCAAGCAAACTAAACACTGAAATAAAATGTATAAACCCTAAAATATTTAGCAACACAAAGACACGAAGGCAGCCATTTAGGCATTTCAAGAGTTGGTATTTGTTGGAGAGAGTACTTGTTATTTTCTTGCTGCTATCAAGGAAAAAGACTGTTCTTCAGATTCTTTTAATATCAGGCTTTGCAGCTTATCTTGAGGATTTAAATTCATTTGGCCTGAGAATTTAAACGAGGCAAAGTGTTGATTGTTCTTCAAATGGAATTTCTCCATGCTTTTGATAGTGTAGCCGTTGTCTTGTTATGTTATTTAGGATTATCATGGTGACTGTCACCCCCATGAGACTTTCATTTGTATCAGCAGTAAATTTGGTTCTTTATATATCTCAAGAAGCTGTATGTTCTAGAATATAAGCTAGCAGCTTTTTCACTTGTCTGTCGTAGCTCTTAACTGCTCTTGCTTTTCAAGTCAAGTAACTGTTGGTGATTTCCTAGTCTGTTTCCAAATGTGGCTTTTTACCTCTGGCTTTTTGTATTCTCTCTATTTCCCTGTAAGATGCAGATCTTGGAATTAAAAGATTTACCAATTGGGGAAGCTTAAAGCAATGTGATAAGAAGTGCTTCTAAAAATGGAAAGATACTTTTTATTTGAAACAGAGCTTTTGCTTCTCAGTACTGTTTATGCCATGTGTTGCATTTGAAATGTTTAGTTGAGTGCCAGATAGTAATAGCGCCATGCTTTTTGACTGTTTTTGTTTTTGCAGCAGACATCTGAGTTCAATGTATTGCTACCTTTCTGTGGCAAAATCTGCTTGTTTCCTTCCAAAGGAAAGTGGGCACGTGTAGAGGTAAGAAGTGTTCAAAAAGCAGCTACAGTTTGCCCACATAGAAATGTCTCTTCTTTTTGTTCAACTCAATCTGAATGTTTAATTTCCATGAAATATTTTATCATGTGTGTGTCACTGTTGGGTTTTTAACCTCAAAATTATGCTCTTGCTTTCTTCTTTCAGATAAAAATTATTCACACTAGACGGGCACTTGATGTGAAGTTCATGGATATTGGAACAGTTGCAACTGTAAAAGTATCAGAGCTCAAAGAAATCCCACCACAGTTCCTGAGAGAAGTAATTGCAATACCTCCTCAGGTATGAAGACATGTTAAAGTTAACCTGTATTCGATCTCTTGGCAGTGTTTGTAGTGCTGCTACTTCAAGGTTTATGTAATGCAATTCTGTTTTGTTTCATAACATTCAATATTGCAGTGTATTTCATTGTGCATCTTTGCCTGAAATAAATCACAGTGTAGTCCTGTGAGTTGGTGGATGCTGTGTATGTGTCATGGTACTGGATTTGCATTTTGCTCTGTCTCTTTTCTATTCATCATACGTGATTGACTCTGTCAGCATTATTCTCTGAATTGGAACTTATGGACCAGCTTTCACAGTACTAAATTTTACCTTGTATACTTAATTCTGTTCTTAGGCTTTAAAATGCTGTCTGGCAGATCTGCCTCCTAACACTGGCATGTGGACTCCAGATGCTGTACTGTGGCTGAGAGATGCTGTTACAAATTGTCCTGAATTTAGCATGAAGGTAAATAGTCAAAATGCCTATGAGACGTGAAATCACATAGGCATGTGAAACGAGTATTGGAAGAACAACTTTAAAAGCTTAACAACTGGTCAAATTGATTTTTGTTACAGAAGTGTAAAAGTTTGTAACCAGCTATGGGACATAAATTCTATACAATGTTCTTTTCTTAGGAAATTTGTCATTAAAAACTTGTTGCTGTTGTATTAGGGACAGGTCAAGAACACAGCAGTAAGACTCCATAAACTTGGAAGGCAAAAGGCATTCTTTATTACAATAAACACACTTTTATAGAGAGGTTCCTGCCAGTGCTACACACTATTGGTTCTTTGGTCAACACCCCCCAACACCATTGGCTGATTACAAATGACACCCATTTCTAAACATCTTACATCTTTGTGTGTTGTGTGTCAACAACACACAAACACCAGGTGCAGAAATTGTTTAGCACTCCTCTATTGAGATTTCTCACAGCTCCCAGCTCAGATTATGGGAAAGGTTTACTTCTCCACAGACACGGATGCTGGAAAATTCCTCTCTGACCAGGCTGTCAGTATCCACAAAAACTTGCTTAAGCCTGTTAGAATTTTCTCTTTCCCCCTCTGCTGTGAATTTAGCAACTTTCACAGCAGTTTTTCACATTTTGCTGTCCCAAGTCCGCATATGTAGCTAGAGTTATTTTGTGCCACTGGTAAGAAAGAAACACGTTCATTTTTCAGCACATAAAAACATGCAACTTCTGAGTTAATCTTGAGTTGCTTTTATGCCTCTTGTGAGCAAAGCTTTTTCTCCTTCTAGTCTTTGAAAGCAGTTTTATTTTTGTTTGCTTTTTCTAATCGACTTCGTTTTAGTGTATGCTTTGTATACTTAGAATTTCTCTTATCTTTGAGATAAAATTATTTCCATTTGCAGTGTATCCTAGCCAGTTTAATTAACTGAAAATACCCTCCTAAAGGAAATCTATTACTAACTACAGACTAAACAAAGATAATTTCCTCTTAACATTTTGATTCCAGATACTGTCAGACACTTTGAAAAAGTGCTTTGTAGCTTTCCGTAACCTTTTTGCTTGCCGTAGTCTAGACCTCTAGTCTGAGACTTACACCTGTTGCACCTGGCTTTTCTAGACACCCCCTTCCAAGAGAGTTTGAGTTTCCTAATTTTTGCTGTATTAAAAAACACACAGCAGATGTTTGTATGCTTTAATTGCAGAAAGATTTTATTCCTGGCTAGGAACATCAACAGAAGAATCGCTAAAGGAATGTTGCATAGTTTGTCAAGTTAAAATTTAAGTGCCATACTATTAATAATGTTAGCATATCTGATATTAAATAGGAAATATTTTTATGTCAGTGCCTGAAAATGAAACATAATTGAAACCTGGAAACTTTTTTCATCTTTTTTTTCATCTAATTTAGCAGGCTTCATTTCCCATCGTGACAGGAAGATACTTTAAAGGATTAGGTGTTATTATTTAATAGTTACTTAGATCTTTATGGACACTGGCTACTGTTCTTCTGAAAACTAGAATTGTACACGCAATACTGAGATTGAACCTGTTGGACGGAACAAAGCTCAATTCAAGTTTTGTATTTGCTTTAAATTAGTAGAATAGCTGCAGGTGCTTTTTATCTTTTTATCTGCTGTGAACAGCTTATTGTCCACAAGTTCATTAATGTCTTTGGGAGAACACTGAAGATGTTTCTGTGCATAAGTGTAATGAACTGTTGCTGCTTTAGTCTTCTGTACAAAATCAGATATGCCTTTAATAGTTACTAATTGGATGTCAAACTGTTTTTTGTGTTCCAAGGTGATTAAACAGGATGCCTCAAAGGGAATTGCACACATTTACTTGTTTGCTCCAGAGAATTTCCCAGACATGGATCGTAGCATCAATAGACAGATCAAAAATGCAGACTTGTGGAAGCATCAGAAAGATGTTTTCTTGAGTGTGACACCCAGTGGCACTAGCTCCACAAAAGCTGTAAGTGATGCTGTTTCAGCTCTACAGTTATCTAGTGGGAAGCTGGAGAAGAGTTTCCCTGATTCAGCCAGAGAACCCGGCAGTGCAGTGTCCACCACTGATATGCCGCCTGCTCTACCCTTGCCAAAGCCTGGTGACCTCATGGATATCTACGTCTCGGTGGCCTGCCATCCCGGTCACTTCATTGTCCAGCCTTGGAATGAGCTAAACAATCTGTATGCCCTAATGGAAGAAATGATCTTGTACTACAGCAGGGCAGAAGAGAAACCTGTGAACATTGAAAAAAACAAGCTGTATGCAGCTAAAATAGGAGATGAGTAAGTAGATGGTTAAATTACTTAAAAACAAAATCTTTGAAAGCAAGCTTAACTCTGCTAAGCTAGGCAAGCCTAGCTTTGCTTAGTCCACCTTGTTAACAATGTAGCAGATGTCCAATGATATCTCAGAGATTAAGGGAGTAAATGAGGTTGCAGTCTCTTCATGCTTTCAGACTGTAGCTGGGATAGTTGACTTTTATTCAGCGAAATCCAGATCTGGGAAGCCTGAGACATGTTGATTAAGATGTTTTGGTTGTGCATTATTTTTCTGGTGCTTTGACAGTGTGTGAATATAAATCAAATTGTCCATTCTTGTTCTCCCTGCTTTTAGGTGGTACAGGGTCATAATAAAAGGAATTCTTAGAAATGGGTTTTTGTCAGTGTATGAGCTGGACTATGGCAAACATGAGTTTGTCAGCATACGGAAAGTACAGCCACTCCTGGATACGTTTAGAAGACTGCCTTTCCAGGCTATCACAGCTCAGCTTGCAGGTAGATATCAAGCATTTGCGATTGTTTTTGTTAAAGTCTTACATCAGTGGGCGTACGAGACAAACAGGAATATAAACTGAACAAAGTCAAATGTTATGTAACTGGGTTTTTTCTACATGTTTATGTCATCAAAGTAGCTCTACTTTTATTCTTGGCATCGGCGGTGATGATTCTGTTTAATTATTTTTGTTTGTTTAATTTAATGCACCACTTTAAGTTACAGTTTTTGAGAATGAAGACTGCTTAAACTTTCCCAGCAGCTGCTTTTCATTGTCATAAACTTTATCATTTAATATGTGTGATATCTACTGTGCAAAAGACACAGGGAAATAAGAACTAAAACTAAATGGTTTTTGGGTCCTTTAACATAACCAATTACCAAATATGAAAGTTATAATGTATGTGTTGATAAGAACCTAATGTTCTGATTATCACAGTTTTCATAAAGTTAGAAACCTAGATGCTGAATTTCTCGTGAATTTTTTCATATATATCTTGACCCTGTTGTAATTTACAGTTCTCCAGTGCATATTTGGAATCCAGAGTTGCCTGAAATATATTGGTTTTCTCAAACAAACAAAAAACTCCACAAGGGGATGGGGCTTTCAGTAAGCTTACGTAAGATAATTTCCTTGAGAATATGAGGCATAGAGAGTGTGCATACATCTGAGAGAATTTAAAAAATAAAACTTCAACTCTCCTTGCTGTCTTTTCATTCCTTTCAGACTTTTTCCTTCATTTCTGCGTTGTGTTCAGATGTATGCGTCTCGTCTTAGCTGCTGCTTTCTGACGCTGTTTGGTCAGCACTGATCTAGATTTCAATCACAGAATACGCTTGTTGGAAGTGACAGGCCGCGGAGTTAGTGCTCTGTGCCTTCTGTGGATCTGCTTTCCTGCATAGCCTCAGTGTGACCATGGGGGGTGCTTTAAACTAGTGATGGGTGATGGATGGATGTGCTACCGACAGGCTGGGGTCCTTGGAGTGCAGTGCTGTAATGTGGCTGATTTCTAGCTGTGGCTGTCTTCTGGAGTAGTACAGGATCATGCTCAGCAAGCCTGCAAGTCATCTGCTTTTCCTGCTTCACTGAGTCTCCCCAGTAGCTAGTAAAGTTGCCTCTGAGATGCTTCATATGGTCAAAGCAGGCCAGCTGAGCCTGGAAGATCAGTAACTATTGTCCTACTATTCTTCCACTTTTTTCTCTCTGTTCTCATGTCTCATGCCTCTTAGTCTCTGATCTGTTTCCTTGTAAAATCCCATTTGCTTCCACAATAGCGTTTCCTAGCATTAATTACCCTTTCTCAAGTGTTGATTAACTGTTGGCTTTTAATTCCTTCTGTAATCTGCAGGCCGCTGTGTTCCCGTGTTGTCCTATCCGTGGCAAGCTCCTGCTAATAGCAGAAGCAAAGTACTGTCATTTTGCTGTTCTGCTTCTTTTATCCATAAAGTGGCTTTTGGGTATTCCTGCATGATATTTGAGCCCCTGTGTCTAGATGCTGTACACCAGCATGGTCTAGGGAACTGAATCCCAAGTCTGCAGGAGCCACTTATTTCTAGGTGCATTACAGCCATATTAAAAAACCCATTTAGCTTCCAGCAGACTTGACTTTGTGGGATGTTGCTCTGAAAAAGGTAAAAGCATTGTGAGCCATTTAGGCATCATTTGTCTTTGTTTCTGCCTTCTGTATGTCTAGTTTGGGACTTGAAGGTTTGGCAGGTGTTCTACTAACTGATGCTGCTTTGAGATGAGGAAAAGTCAATCAAGGCCACCAGGACAAGTAATATCACAAGGGTGATGAAATTAACCTCAGGCTGAAGAGAAAGAAAGTTTGTTTTGAAAGGATCTTTAGTTTCCTTTTTGTCATGGTTCCTGATAAGCCCTGGTCGTGCAAGGCAGCTAATATTCTTTGAATGTCTCAGTGAGTCAGTGCTATTGCCTTTCACTCCTGCAAACATATCCATATCCTTAGACTTCAAGAAAAAATATATGTCCAGTCTGTGTAATAATTAAGCTTGTTTGTGTGGGAGATGAGTGAGTTTGTGTTTCTTTTATAGACTTAAGTTGCATTCATTAGTACTTCAAAATCTGTTTTCTCAAGTATTTAAACTCACACCACTTCTTTATAAACTTAAATTGGTCTACTTCATAAATGACCTTCTGTTTTGCTTTACATTTGTCCTAGGAGTGAAAAGCCAGCAGTGGTCAGAAGAGGCATCAATAGTGTTTCGGAATCTGGTAGAGAAGAAACCTTTTGTGGCACAGATACAGGCAGTTAATGACAGCACTAACTCTTGGGATCGAAAAATAGTGACTTTTCTCGTGGACACATCTCTTCCACATATTGATACATGGATTCATGATTTTGTGTCTCAAAGTCTTGTGGAATTTTCAAAGGGTGATTAATCATCACTTCTGAAATGTAGCAGCTTAGCAATAAAATAAGTAACAGGCTTAGAAGAGAAATATAACTACTACATGGCCTTGAAGATATAATGGGGATAAAATTGAAAAATCTGTGTTTGTTTAACAAGTTTGGGTTCTGTTGACTTCAGTTGACTTCCTGAAAATTTTCACGTTGTTTACTATTGTAATGCTAGAATATTTGAGTTAAATTATTTTAAAAGTTATTTATCAATAAAACAATGTTCAATTTTGTTCTTGTGATCATTCCCTAATTTTGGAGGGCTTTTTATCTCATAGCTATTACTCAGAGCCATTGCAGGGTACTCCTTCCTTTAGCAAGTGTTTTTTATTGCTGAATTTATTGTCAGAGACATGCATTGTTGTTGAGTTTTTCCCTCTTCCGTAACTTGGTAAGCTTTGAAAAGTGCCGTGTTTGGAATACTGCATTTGCAGGGCTGAGCATTCACAGAAGGGTCTGCACTTTGTGTGCTTACTGCTCTGTTTGCTGTTCTTTAGGAGGGATACCACTTCCCTGAATTCTCCGCTCCCCTCCTCACCCTACCCCCTTGACCAGCTGCTGAATTCAAAGCATTCCTTTCCCTCTTTTTTGATAGCTTGTTTTCATGTATGCATCTGAGAAACTTCAGAGGACTTCTGCTCCCTGGAGACAGGAGAAAGCAGTGTGCTATAAGCATGTGGATGGGTGCTTACAGTCCTCTGAACACAGTGTTTTCATCCTACTTTAGAACCTACTTTATTTTTGGCTTTAGAAATATTTAGAGGAGGTGTAGACATGATTATATTTCATAGCCTGCTGTCTCAATTTGAATTTGCTTGCCATAGTCCCTCTAGATTGTTAAACACAATATTAAAGCTTTACATGATGATTGCCAGCAATGGGATTTTTATCTGCTGTGCACGGCTGTGTAGTTTTTCTAGTAGTACACAAGCCAAGCTAACAAATTCTACTGTAATGCTGTTTGCAGGAGTACAGGAGACTGGACAGAAAGGGAAACAAGATTGAAAGGTGCCGCACATGTCTAACTGTAGGGTGGGAGAGAGAAAATGCATACAAATACTCTGAGCAAACAAGCTGTTTCAGCATGTAGGACTTATATTTGCACTCTCTTAGTCTAATTCTGGTGGTGTTCTGGAGGTCTGGGCTAAGCAGCAAGGAGTCCTCTTGGAAGTCTGGTGCGTGTCTGTCTGCCTGGATGTACACTGGGTATAGCAGAGCCCTCATGATTAGAGTGGGCAGTGATAAACTAGCGAACAGCTATTCTAATGCAAATTGCTACTTAACATGGTCCTCTCCGTATTTAGGCGTGCTGAGGCTGAGACTCTTAAGTGTACTTGAGAGAAAGGTAGTATTAATAATGAAGATAGTTACAGTTTTCCACATTAATCGACTTCTTCAGCTGCCATGGCAGAGACAGTGAAGAATGCAAGTGAAGGAATCCACGTGGTGATGAACTACTGTAAGATACACTTCTGTGCAAAGCTTCCGTCTGTGCAGGTTGGATTCTGAGTCTGAAAATTTGAATAACGTAGGACAGTAGAATGAGATAAGCACTCGCCTGAGCTCCTGCAGAGAGTTTTCTTATATGTCTATCTCACTTTCGCAGTCGTGCAGGCTGATGGCTACAAGCCATTTTCATGGCAATAGAGAGTTTTGCTGGAACTATTTTGAAGTTTGGTTTCATGAGAAATACCTGTGCTGTGTTTGCATCCTTTAAGGCTTGGGGATCTGCTCTTTTCCAGACGTTTACTTGCATCTATGTACTGATGAGGCAGAGTTTGTGACTCTTCACCTGTAGTATTAGAGGAAAGACCCTGGCAGATGTTCAAGAGACTCAAGATTGTTTCCAAGCTTGTCTGCCCCTTCTGAAATATGCCTCATGCTCTCCTTGGTTGTTGGTGGCTGAAAAGCCCAGGTTAGAAGCAAGGACACATTCCTACAGTCCCATGCATTTGCACAGCTCAGTTCACAGAGTTCACAGAGGCTGCTTTGTATGTTGGTAAAACAGAGTGCAGCCTAACTGATCAGCAGACCCACGGGCACCACTGTCCATGTGGTGAATTGTTTTGTGCATGTATGGAGCATACACCAACCCAGAGTTACTGACAGGATGCTGCCTTCAGTTCATACACTGTATCCAGGGGGCTGCACTGACGTGTCTCTCCATTCCCAGGATACAGTACCACCCCTGCCTTCAGTAGCTCCACTACTTGTCCATTACAGTACAGGTCTGCTGTCTCCTTGTGCAGAGCTATGATTTTACACTTGCTTTTAGTGTTAGTCTCTTACCCCACGTAAGATCCCATCATACATTTGCTGATTGACTTGCTCATCCTCTTTGAGACATCTGATGCTCTCAAAGAGGCAGCAAATGCTGCCTTTGAAGAACGTGCAGAGCATATTGGGCATACACAGTGTTGAACACTTTTTGAGTTTGCTGAAGTTTCCAAGCCATGAAATAGCATAATGAGTAGTTAGTCTGCTGTCCCTAGGAGGTACTAGACACACCTGGTCAGTGGAAGCTGTTAATGCACACAGAATGCTGTGTGGTTCTTAACTTCACTTTTTCAGCAGTTGGTGTTGCAGGGCGGTTGTGAATGGTTTCTCTGCTTTCACGAATGCATGGCACTTCACTAGGGCTGCTTCCACAGCCCCATGTTTGAATCAGAAAGGTAGTGCAGTTACTTTCCATTCTGACAGCTATTAGAAAGGCCTCCACTAGAACTCTGCATGCAGTTCTGGGCACTGCCCTCCAGGAAAGACATGGATTAATCACAGAGAATCCAGATGAAAGCGACAACAATGTCTAGAAAGTCTGTTTTAAATAGTAGGATTTGCTGTTGGTCTGGATGGAGGAAGGCTAAGGAGGGGAACACTTTCAGAAGTTTTCACTGATAACTGTTTTTATATGTAGATAAAATAAGATTCAGTTGCAGGAAGAAAAAGGCATAGCCAGGGAATTCACTGGAATTCCAGTTTCACTATAAATGCCAAAATCATGCAGGATGTGTCCGCAGAAGCCCAGCTGATCATCCCTTGGAATGTGGATATGGAATGTGTAATTCTTAGGACCCCCTCCAGGATAACTTTACAACCAGAGAAAGGGAATGCAGCTTTGTTAGTCGTGTCTTGTTGGTCATTGTGAATTTTATAAAATGGAAAATTATTGTTGATTACCTAGAGAAAACAGATGACACTGTAATCACTAAAACAAAGAAACAAAGCAGGTCTCTTACTTTCCCAAGGCTGTGAACAGTAGGAACTTTGAAACTGCCTTTCTTCTTATTCCATGTCAGCTGTGTTTTGTTAAGTTGATGAAGTTCAAGTTTACCTGTTTTCATCTCCCAGTGTGGTCGTTCCAGGTCATTTCGAGGAACTCTTGTTTCCTCAGAGAAACATGAGAACCCTCTTTGCCATCTCAAAATGAATTCCTATCTCTAGTGTTTCCAATCCTGGACTCTTCTCCCCCCATTTGGGAAGACTTTCGTTTCAAAGATCTTTTGTCTCACCACACTCCTCCTTTGTCCTCACAGCTGTACATCAGCGAAACGTCTGAGAACCTGGATTCTCATGTGCTGAGTGTGTTAGACAAGAAAAGTGAAGGAAAATCATGCAATGAAAAAACTCACTTCAAACCTTCATCAAGCCTGAAAGCTCCCTTTTGTGGTTTTTTGTTCTTTGCTGATGTTTTCAGATTGGACTGGAATTCTTAAACAGGAGAATTGCCCTGCTCCGTGAAGTTAGAGCTTGGCTAGGGCAAGAGGAGTTTGTATCCTTCATTTGACCTACCTGTGAGCAGTCTTTCAGAGCTAACTGCAGATCTTCCTCCAAATGCCACGGGACGTGGAATTTCAGTGCCAGCCAGGTCACGCAAAAAAAAGCCAAGTACCATCTCATGGCAACTGGGGGCATTTTCAGATGAACGTCATCACTAGGTCTGGGAAGTATGGGGCTGGAGAAGCATTCAGATGGACTGGCCACCTCTGGTAGACCTGGGGCCCTCTCTGCTCTTGGCTTGTGGCTGCTGGTGAAGGCCAGGCAGCAGAGGTAAGGAGGAGCTTGGGGCTGACACTTCATGGGAGATTTGGTAAAAAATTATTAAAGGACCAATCCATGGGGCTTTAAAGTCACTCAAAGGTGAGGTAGGGGAAAGATTTGGCAGCAGGGTTACAACTTGATACCGTAAGACTGGAAGGCAGCTCTCCTGATCTGATTGCAGACTTGGAGCAGCTCTAGAGGCTGTCACTGGATGTATAGGGCAAACTGACAGGGAGTGAAGTAAGACACGGGATTAGTAGGTGCATTGATACAGATGGCATTTGTGGGGAATTAGCTTTTTTAAGCGCCCAGGACTGCAGCCACAGGTCCCCAGCAGTGCTGGTAGGGGGGCCATGCAGCCAGAGGCTTGGGTGGCCATGACTTAAGTCTGGCTGAGCCTTGAGGGCCTGGCTGCTCCCCCAGTGCTGCACCACTTCTCCCGGGAAGGAGACTTTCCAGCCGCAGTCTCAGGATGCTTTGCAGTGTCCTGGATCCCCAAGAAGATCTTGTACCTCTTGTGGGGTTTTCCAGAAAGGCAGTTTGCCGAGGCGTCTAGCTCGGTACTTTGAAGGACGTTGCCACGGGACGAAAGGCAGGCTCCAGTGTGTCTAAATCGTTAAAAAGCAGGAAAGATCCTCTGGAGGCAAATGCTGCTCTTGCTGCCGCCCTCCGCAGCGCCTGGTAGCTGCCCTGGGAGCAGCTGGATGGACGGAGCGCACTTGCCATCCCGTGTGCAGGCGGAGGGTAAGGACCGACCAAACCGGAGCCCGGGGCGGGGGCCGAGCCGGGCGCAGCTGTTCCCGGCCGGGAGGGGCGGCGGGGCCGGCCCCCGCTGAGTGACGGCCGGGCCGGGGCCGCGGTCGGACCGGACCCC
>VYZQ01055568.1:0-33877 GCA_013400655.1 Mystacornis crossleyi
CCCTCTGATCATCTTTGTGATCTTCCTCTGGACCACATCCAGCTGGTCCACATCCTTCTTATTTTGGGGACCCCAGAGCTGGATGCAGCACTGCAGGTGGGGTCTCACCAGGGCAGAGCAGAGGGGCAGAACCCCCTTCCTGGCCCTGCTGCCCATGGTGCTTTGGATACAACCCAGGACACCTTTGGCTTTCTGGGCAGCAAGTGCTTGTTTTTGGGTCATGGTGACCTTCTCATGCAGCAGTATTCCCAAGTCCTTCTTATCAGGATGATTCTCAATCCATTCTTTGACCAGCCTGTATCCATGTCTGGGAATCCCCTGACCCAGGTGCAGGACCTTCCATATGGCCTTGTTGAACTTCCAGAGGTTTGCACAGGCCCACCTCTCCAGGGTGGCCAGGCCCCTCAGGGTGGCATCCCTGCCCTCCAGCTCACTGGCCACACCACACAGACCGGTGGCTTCAGCAAACTTGCAGTGGTCAATTTTGATCCAGATCAACTATTTTTTCAGATTTAACTACATGTAAGGGTTCATTAATGGCACATTTCTCCTGCATTCATCCAAACAAATTTAAAAATGTGTTACAATATACCTTCTCCTGAAAAGCACTTACCTGGCATTGCTGGAAGTGAAGAAGAACAAGCCCGTTGAGAGTGAGGAAAGCTGGTGGTGGTTGAGGAGGTCAGCTGCAGAGAGATTGCAGATGTGAGCCGGTTGCTCTGGGCTGTGGATGGGCACACTCTGGTTGTAACAGATGAGGAAGGGAAATTGCAGTAGCTTCACATTTTCAGCTCAGCCTTGTTTTCTCTCCTCCCTTCGTAGGAGGCAGCAATAGAAGGTAGTTTTTCTGTGTCCATTCCCTGTCCTTTAGGCAAGTTTCAAAGGGATTTTCTGATCCATACCAGCTGCAACAATGCTGGGAGTGACCACATTCACTATGAGGATAACCACAGCTTGTCCTGCAAAGGGGGAGTTATAGGTGCAAATCCAGTCATCCTTGTAAGAGAAATGAGGGACCAATCTGACTGTCCTCAGGAGACCAGGTAATGTATCCTTGGGTTCACAGTCAACTTCAATTTGCATTACCCAGAGCAGTCAAGTCACAGGTTGGAGCAGGACCCCAGCTTCTCTGGGGTTTTGTTCATGAAGCCACATCATATTTTCTATCCATGTCTAATATTATAAAACCCATGAATCTGAAAAATCTTTACTAAGATAAAGATAGATAGTATGAGGAACAAAAAGATGTCCTTTTAGTCCTACCATTTAACTATTTAACTTCCAAATTTTCTTTTACTTTGAAAAGTTAATTAAAACTTAAACTTTGTAAATAAACAGAAACCCACTGTGTTGACAGGATTCATCCCTGTAAATGCTGCTACCTTAGGGCTACAGCTGAAATACTTCACCTAAAGCTTTACATTACCTTCATTTCTTAGATTTCCCCTCAAGATGAGCACATTTTCATTACGTTCTAGCAAGTGATGGTAGAAAAAATAAAAAGAATAAACGAACTACTTCCTTGCCCAAAACACATGAGCGCTTTATTTAGGGACTAGAAAGCTTGTGTAGGATTCATTAGGAAAAAGCACAGCTTGCTTCTATAATTTCATTTTATGTAAGTCCAGCTGAACTCACGGCAATTGGCATCAGCACAAAAGCAGAAAAAAACTTTTCATATTCTTGTCAATGTAATTTGTACTGGGTTTGCACTGCTGGGAATCCAGTGTTTCCACTGCTTCTGATGCAGCTTGACAAAAACCAACCAACCAGCCAACCAGCCCAACAACCCAATAACATTAGAGCAGATTATTCCACAGTCTCTAGCCTGAGAAAGAATTGTCAGTCCTAAGGACTGCCTAACAACAGTCATTATCTACACATTAATTTCTTCACATGCACTTCTCCACATATTCCTTCTCAGACAAATAATTACTAGCAGCAATAATAATAATAATTTTTTTTAAAGGATAAATAAAAGATGAAGCAAAGACGGGACCAAATGCAGGAACTGGGTTTTTTTCTGTGCTAACAATGCAACTCAGTTCTTCAAGTATTCATGAGACACTTGTAGTCACAGACAAAAGCTGGTATTACACAGTCTCTCTCTACAACGCTCTTAATGTTCAAATGAGCCTTGATCATTCTCATTATGCATGCATTTTCTGTTTGCTGTGATCTACAAGCAAACATCAAAAGGGCCAGTAGCATAGTGCTTAGGGATTTCAGTGAAGCATTAAAAAGCAGAGCAGCAGAACATATCTTTCATTTGTCTTGAGGAGCAGACTACCAGAATCTTCTTTCTTTTTTTTACCCTGTTCCTTTCTTTTACGGTAACTTAGTCTGCTTGGTAATCACCACCTCTGTGAAGTTTCCACAACTTTCATTTTAGCAACAAAGCAGCACAGATGGTTTGGCTGGAGGGGTCTCTTTGCCAGTTGATTACTAATAGTAAGCAAAAAGATACAGACAGCAGTTAATAGGGATTACTTGATGAGACATTTAAGAATGTTAAGTATACCAGCACTATATGCAGGGCAAATCTTATTTATAACATAAAGTAATTTCAGTAATAATATAATTTTGGATCTGATGTACATTATTACAGTTTTTTACATTAATGAAATAGTAGCTTTTTAGCTTAGAAGATTTGCTGCCACTTTTGTGGTTGTCTTTTCAGGGAAGAAAAGATGTTAACAAACGGTACCACAGAGCATCAGCTGGGATTTGACTTTAGGACTTTTCAAATCCTAGGAAAATTAGGAATTTTCAAGGCCCAATCATCAAGGTGTTTTATTATAAGCACATTAATCAGGAAGAACACATTTGCCGTGAGCAGAGAATTTCATAGTATTTCTCCAGGATTTTCACTAGAACTCAGCCTTCTTTACCTGGAACATTATGGTAAAGTGCATTTTCAGACACTGTAGTGCCATTACCAGAAATACCATAGCCCTTTCCAAAGGAGATACTCCCAGAAGATACATTAAGAATGTAGGGACTTGGTAAAAGGTGAACTGTGTGTTTATGCTTATGTTATCCAAGACATGCTGTAGTAGGTAGAGCACCAAAACCGGCTGTAGAAACAAGTGCCTTCACCTCTGAGATTCTGGCCCAATGAAAAGTTAATCTTGTGATCCAATATTTTCTTTCATTAAACCTGCTTTTTCTATGCTTTCTTCTCTTTACAACACTGCCTGAGGGTACAAAAATTAATGATCCATGCTGAGAATACTGAAAAGAAAGGACATGTAACTGTTATGCTCATTTGAGAGGTTATCTGTGCCATCTTTTCCTGTTAGCTGTGCCCTCCAGGTGAGATGTCCAGCACAGTAAGTGACAGTACAACTGGCTCTTCTATTCTTATTGAGTTTGTTACTGAAGGACAATAGTCCATCAAAATAATTCTTTGATTCTGTGATAATCATAAAATATCCTGAACTGGTAGGAACCCACAAGAATCAATGAGTCCAGCTTCTGGCCCTGCATAGGATACCCCAAGAATCACACCATGTGCCTGAGAGCATTGTCTAAATGCTTTTTGAACTCTGTCAGGCTGGTGCTGTGACCACTTNAAATTTGGTATAATTATGTATCTCTCCACTGGTCTACCCATGTACATCAAGAATAGCCAGATTCACTGCGCTGCCAGCAACTGCTCAGGACAGGGCCAAACGGTCTGACACATTTAAGGTATTTCTAGTTGTTCCATGAATACATTAAAAATAAAATTTCTTTAAAGTACTTCAGAAAAAGTTCCAGAAGATCTTGGAAAAGTAACAATTTCTTACAGAATTTACTTCTAAATAAAACGTTCTGTATACACTCATAAAATCTTTTAGTAACAGTTAAACCCTTTCCTAACAGGGTGGCCTGTGGTCTTCATGAGTAATATGGCCACTGGAAAGATAATTTTAAAAAATCTTTTTTGAAAAAGAGTAGTATTATGTGCTCCCCAGGGAAAGGATTTCTTTCTGTACACTTTAACATCTAATTCCAAAGTGGCAACAGTTTAGCAAGAAGAGATTTTTATTGGTCTGCCTGCTTAACTATGTGTGCTTAACTCTGTGTGAGAATTGTCGTGGACTCTAATTAGGCACATGTTCTCTCTCCAGTCACAAGGAAAGAAGTTTCAATTAGAGTAAAACAAATCAAATTATTAAAGCACTCTCCTTTTCACTTTTCATTTTCCTACAGATGACGGGAGGAAAATTGGCTTGAGTGTTCAAACATTCATATGAGACTCCAGTCAGTTTTATGTAATAAAATAACAAGGCTAAATTCTGTTCTCAGTTAAATCATGTAAATGAAGACTTGTATTAGGTCCATTAGCAGCTCTGATGTCCACCAGTTTCAGTACTGGGAACCTCCTTTTGGTCCTTTTACCCTCATAGGTCTGGGACAGTAATTCTATTTCTTCCTTCCCCAAAATACCTCAATCAGAATTTTCAAGTGGAAATATTTTTTTCAGAAGCAAGTATCTTTAACCCACCCTGAAAGTTGCAAGTGGTCTAGGTATAAAGTAGCTAGGGGATCAGCTGCCACTCTTGTGCACAAGGCAGCATGTCTTCCACCCTTCACCAGCATTTAATCCTCACCAATTGCATCTGTGGATGCAGGTTGTTACTGGGTTGAATAATTCCATGTGATGCATAGAAAGGTTTGTGGGGCTGGGTCCACACAGATTTTGTGTGGATAAAGACCAGAAGCCTGCAGACAGAATTTCCCTTGTTGTAGCTGAGAACTAACTAACTTGCAAGGGAAAGTGAAAACCTTAAAAACTAGACTTACAGGCTAAGTTTTGAGCATTTATCATACATTTGTGGCTCTGTATTGTTGTTCTACCTAAATAAGACTTAGGAAAGCAGGAAGGTGGGTTATATTCTACTTCTGACAGCATATGCTCCTGACAAATACATACACCTGAAGGGTCCGGAGCCACACATGCCTGCTCCCCATGGAGTGCAAAGGTGCCACCCTGCTGCAAGGCAAGACCAGCCTGACAAGCCAAACATCTGCTGAGCTGCTTCCTCTCCTTCTTGGCCCCTCCCTTGCCAGTGCACAGCTGGAGAAGCCCAAAGAGCTGCCCCTCTGCTCTTCCCCTCTCCTTCAATGGCTGATGCAAGAGCAATACAAGAGATGGTCCCAAGCTCTCCTGCTCAGGAGAGCCAGGGTTCAGCCCTGGGGGAGGTAAACAAACCCAAGAGAGAACTCCCTGGCATCTTTTCTTGGCAGCAGGGTCAGGCTGACAGCCCCAGCAGCAGCCTGTTGCCTCTGCTTCACCAGCAGGCACACTTCCAGCTCTTGGCACAGCCCAAAGTCTCATTCCATTCCCTGTGATCGGATGCTGCTGACATGTAGTGCTACCGAAGGGATGGAGGGGAGAGGAGCAAAGCAAGGGAAGACAATGATCCCTAAAACCTGGGTGAGCTGCACTGCACCTCTAGGAGGAGCTTACTTATTATTTTCCATCTCTCCTGGGTCCTTCCCCTGAGCTGCGGCAAGCCCAGGCCTGTTGTTGAAAGGGATTTTGTCAGAATGTAACACTAGCTTACCAACACCTGTTTGCATTTTCATAGAGGCTAACATAGGAAGGAAATGTTATTCTAAATCAGCACACACGTTTTCCTGTCTCAGGTTGCACCCTTCCTGGGGGTAGGGAAACACTCAGATGTTTTTCATCTGAATTATTTTGCGCAGTGTGGTCTACCCTCCCTTTCCCATCCATTACTGCCACCGTTCCTTTTGGGACAATAATGGAAAGGCTGTCCTAAGGACTTCATAACTAATATTACCATGTCTGAAGATGGAAGATATCATTATTATTGGTATTAAAGCTTACACAGCAGCTCTTTAAATATGACTGGAATTTTATTTTCTGTGACCATGTTCAATACTGCTGTAAGAGACTTACTCTGTTATGAGGATCTTGTACTCTGCACACACCTGAAGAGAATATACTTTGGGAAATGAAGGCACAAAGTGGAACTTCCATGTGTCCCTAGTCCTAAAGACAAGAAAGCAGGTACACAAGCAGTAAAATGGATCCTTCTGGGACTAATTTTGTGCTAAAGCAGCTCCTACAGTATGGTAGATAGAGGCAAAAATGTATGCAAGCACATTCTTGGAGCAGCATGAAGTTTTGGTCAGTGTGAATTTCTAGTACAGAGCCAAAACTAGCCCTGGACTGTAAATGGACAGCAGCATGCAGCCAGCAGGCAAAGGGGCTGTTTGGTTTCCCTTGCAGTAAGAGAACACCCAAGGCTGCTGTATAACAGAATCCTGCTACTCTTGCACAGAGCAAGCAGTGACATCACTCGAAACAAGCTATAAGTGTCATCAGTCACATGTACCTGGGATTCTTTCTGCCCCAGCACACACTGTCGGTGAGAAGGGCAAAATTCTTTCTCCAAAGCAAAACCGCTCCTATTTGTGCTCAGGCCAGAGGTGAAGACAGTGTGAAGTATTTTGGGTGGAATGGGCTCTGACCTGAACCTCTGCCCCAAAATGAAATAGTCTTGGTCTTCGAATGTTCCTTTTTCCAGCATTATGTGTCTGTGAGCCTTCTGGATTATGTCTCAGAAAATGAACTGAAGACCTCACTCATACCAGATCTCAGAGCTTGTTTCCAGATTTAAGGAGGTTTGAATAAGTTTGCAACAGCAAGCTAAACTGGCTTGTCTCTGAGGGATGATTTGTCACTTTACTGAGAAGATAATAAAATCATTAACTGGTTGGACAAAAGTAAAGAGAATTTATCTGTGACACTAAATATGGATCTTACTGAAAACTTCTGAACTGTTTTATCCACTGACAGTGTACTAAAGTTCTTTCATAAAACACATATGGAGGGATGTAATTGCAGAGGACTCTTCTGAATTACACCTCAGTCCATGTAGTCATCTGGCAAATCACTTAAAATATGGCACTGTCCCACATTATCTACATTATGTTTTGAATCAGTAAAGGCTGCACAAATTCAATGTAGATGCAGAGATCCACCCTGCTTCATCAATTGAACCAGTATAGCGAGTAAAAAAATTGTAGAGAAAATTTATTTTTTCATTATACTGTGACATATTATTTAGAGCACTAAAAAAAGTCGGGGAGGTCATCTGATTATCCATATGAAGTTGAAAACACTTCTAGAAAAGCAAACAAGGACTTTTTTTGCCTCGGAGAGCAGATGGTGCAATGCAGTGTCAGATAATGTATTAAGATCAAAACAGGAGAGCCTCATGAAATTTCCAACATAGACAAAAAGTAGATGACAGTCTAAAATACAAAAAGCCAGCACAAAAACAGAAGTAGACTGAAGTAACAATAGCTTGATATCAAGTCAGAAGAAGCTGAACAGACATGAATACAAAGCAATTTTATTTGATTTGAAAATTAGACTAATTCAAAATTAGTGCTAGGTTTGCTAATAAAGATGAAACATGCACTTTACTCAGTTACATTGATAACAGTACAAAGCGGTCAGATTTTTGGACTCTTACAGCAAAGTATCCAGACAGATGCTGGAAAAGACCAAGAATTCGAGTCCAGATAAAGTAATTTACCTTTGCCAATGAGTCTATAGGGTAGTATATGTTCTTATGAAAATATCAGCAACATAATTCTGCTCCTTTCTGTCATTTAGGCTTCTTAATTGTACATATAAATACAGAATTAGATTTTTTTTCCAGCCCAGTTTAAAAATTTCAGGTGGCAGATGCTGGCTTAGACAGTTTCATTCAGCCCCACATATAAAGATTATGATCCAAAACTTCTCCACTCATCATTTTGCTAGCATTAACCATGGGGTTTTTAACTACAGTTTTATCCAAATTCACTGATGTTATATACTGAATCTTAGGAAATGCCTTCCACATATGGTTTCAGCTGAAGGGAACGCTGCAGCACTACATCTTGATTTGCTGTGAGATGACCTGCTTCTAAAATAAGATTTTCCATAAAAAATATGTCAGTTTGGTGATTGTAGAGTCAAACCATGGGGTATACAGCTCTGTAAAATCAGCCTCAATCAACACAGCCCCTTCCATAGGCATGCTTATCATTTGATGCAACGCTGAGTATCATCCCACAGAAGACCTGAACTTTCCACCCAACTTCAGACACTTAAGGACCCTGGTGTATGATTAGAAGGTAACATGCATAAGACAAGTAAGCTCCTCCACAGTCATGTAGCTGAGCTGAGACCTTGATCACCTCAGAGAAGGGCCCTCCTTCCAGGGATTTTATACATTCCTGTTTTTGTTAACACAGGGCATAAAGCAGCTGGGATACAGTCAAGTGCCTCAAGTATGTCTCCTGGTAAGGAGACAGTCCATTCAGTGCCATAACTCCTTTCTTTTTTCAGAGAACTGAAAGGTCTTACTTTATGCACGGAGGTGTGGGCCCGGGAGTACCAAAGAAGAGAATCAGCTCAGGGAAGAAAGCAAGAAAACTAAAAGAAGAGACATCATCGCAGTTTACTGCATCCTCAAGAGGGGAGGCAAAGGGGAAAACTCTGATCTCTGTGGTGACCAGTGACAGGACCCAAGGGAATGGCCTGAAGCTGTGTCAGGGGAGGTTTAGGCTGGATATTAGAAAAAGATTTTTCACCCAGAGGGTGGCTGGGCACTGGAACAGCCTCCCCAGGGCAGTGGGGACAGAACCAGCCTGACAGAGTGCAGGAAGCATTTCGGCAGTGCTCTCAGGCACATGGTGTGATTCTTGGGGATGTTGCTGTGCAGGACCAAGGGCTGGACTCAATGATCTTTGTGGGTCTCTCCCAACTTAGAATATTCTGTGATATAATGAAATGATGAATTTTCATGCTGTTGTAATTGTTGGCAGAGGTACAGAAAACAAAAAGACATGTGGTATACCCTTATTTGGCTACTCATCTAGTCCCTAATTTAATCACTTCAGAAATGCACTCCTGGACTGGGACATGCAGGAGAGGTACCCTCCTCTGCAGACCTTTGGGCTCAGAGAGAGCAGAATGGGAGACAGAGGCATAGCTGGCTGGAGATGGTGAGCCTGAGGATATGGACTGCTCTTGAAGCTGGGGAATGTGCTCCAAGTTGATGGAAACCTTTTTGATCTGTGCCTGAGAGAGTTCTCTTGGCAGCACCATTTGTAGATATGCAAGGAGCTAAGCCTGTCACACTGGCTCCTAGTGAACCACAGGCTGCTTCAGAGACATTAGATTCATCTTTTTGCCAGGAGCAGATAGCCCATCCCCTGCAGAACCATGGTCTCAGGGGACATGATACTTTTATCTCAAGCTACCCAGTCCCTGGACCTTACAAGCTTTCACTGGGGTAATTTCAGTGAAGCAAGTCTTAGGTGAGATTATCCACATCACAGGTGGTCCAGACCCACAAAATGCAGAACAGCCCTCTCCATCCAGGGCCTGAGGCTTGAGGATGAGAAATTTGCTTCATGTGGTAATATTGTAAAACACAGGCAAAAGAAGTAATTAGTATAATAAGCTACCAGAAATGGTCTTAATGTCTTGTAGGTAGATGAAGATATTTGCCAGCCTTTGTCACTGCTGGGGAGGATACAGAATCATTGCTAGAATTTGCTCAGTATGCATTCATGAGTTTTTGTTCTTTCACAGTCCTTGCTCAGATGGGCCAAACAGTGCTGTCAGTAACTTCTGCAAACATATGTCTTCTGGGAATCTGCACCTGTAATGTATTCCTCTCAGTGGTTTCAAAAATAGTATTCTTATATTTGAGTTGAGGAAAAATGAGGAAGAAACCATAGAAATTAGCAACAAATTGGTAATACCGACCAGCCTCTTTAACTCCTGATAATAATATTAATACGTAATAGCGTATTCCCAGGTAAAGCAAAAAGAATTGTGAATAAGGCAAATGCAGCTCAGGGCACACAGCAAACACTGGCCTGCTCTGCTTAGAGAGACTGTTAAGTAGTAGCTCCTGAATTTTTAAGATACAGTTCTCAGTTTCACTCCAAATATCTGGCTGAGCTCAAATGCAAAACATAATTTGATGCTCCTTTGAAAGACTGAATAGCAATAATCCACCATGGCATTTACACAGTGTTCCTCTCTTTGCTATTTTACAGACATTAGTCAATCAATTCTTGTGTCTCTCCAGGGAATTAAAACATGCCTTTCAGGAATGAGGAGACAGAGGAAGAGAAGCTAAACACCTTCATATGGCTCACAGAGTTTTCGTCAGAGCAGAAGTTGTTGGATTCAGGAGGCTTTGCCACCCCCATGTGCCCCCACACCACAGGCCCATACCTTCCCCTCTTGGTGTCACTGCAATACAAATGCTTCCTTCTCTTATGTGCTTGCCAAGACCTGGGGCAACAGCATCATATTCTCAAGTATGCCAGTGGATGTGGTCATTCTACTGTCAATCTAATTTATAGTATGTACAAAAGCTTCTTCTAAGAGTGTTGGTAAGATATATGGACATAGTAAAGGCCTAATAAAGACTAGGCCACACTAATAAAAGGCAAAGGTTGTCATTTAGAATGGAAAATCCTATGGTTTAAAGGCAGTGGCCAAATATTGGATCATTTTATATATTGTTAATAAATCAGAACAAGCAAGGCACAGAACATCTCGTGTAAAAGTTAAAGTTCTTATCTAAGTCCCCCAGGTAAGGACTCCAGGCTTTCTGTGCTTGATAAACCCCCATGCCTATGTGAGAACCTCTTCCATGTGTACTGGCGGCATCACATACAGTCTGCCTGTGCTGACTTGGCTCAGGGGTGTCTTTTGTGGAGAAGGTCCTTTTACCTGTTGCTGCCACCCTTCTTTTGGGTCCATTTGCTCAGGTGTCTGTAGTCTAGTCAGGTGCAAAGAGGCTCTGCAAGCAGGATATGTACATCTTCACAAGTACACAGCAAGTGTTTCCTGCCTGGCACACACAAAACATGGCTATGATGTAATGAGCTACAGACCACATCTTGTAAGGAATCCAAGGAGTCCTTGTTGCCCTTTAGGTAACATGTAGGAGCATACCACTTCCAGAGTAAACCCGTGACATTAAAACCCAATGTCTTTTCCACCAGCTCCATGAATACCAAGGACATCCAATAACCTGGCACTCAGCTCCCACTTTCTTTCAAATAGAAACTTATTCCTCGTCCTGTCAGTATCCTTCCTCTTAGGTACTTGGGATTCCTTGATCACCTACCTGTAATTTTACCTTTGTTAACCTTCTTTGTTATTTTCTACAGACATTTACACAGCTTTTTGTCAGGTCAGCAGCTTCACCAGCACCCTTGGCTGAGGTTATGCAGCCAGTGGGAAGCAAAGCCTTGAATCCCTTGAGCATGAGCAGCCAAGCCCTGGAGGTGGGGGAGGGTAACACAGGGGAAGGTGCAGTGCCCTCTGTGGCACTATCACACTTATCCATCTATTTTATACCTTGCTGGAAGATGTTTAGCCTCACACTTGAGACACTCTTAAACACTTAATGTTAAACTCTGCACGCATTGACTCCACGGCATCACAACTGAAGCCTGAGGTTACTAGAAGTGTAAAGAGCAGAAAATTTAATAGAAACCTAAGGCACATGAGTAACTGTGCAATATATTCCTTTACAGGCCGTAGTCCTCTGCAGACTCGATGGAAGAAGGGATAAAAATGGAATTTGAGTCTTACAAACACAGGGCATTCCTCAGTACATGTATCCATGCTTAGCAATGCTTTCCCTGTGCAGTAGTGCTGAATGCAGTGTGACTGTTCATGTGAGCAGGTCCTGGCTTATGTGACTGCATCCTCTGGTGTTTCACCCATCACACTCTGTTCCCTGAGGCACTGACATTTAATCCATGGTCTTGAATCACATCGTCTTCTGATCAGCATAAAAAGCTCTTTATGCAGAAACACTGCCATTCCTATTTCCATCTAGGTGCTTCCCCCAGCCTTTGGAGAGCTAGGATATGTTGGTGACTATGGCAATGGTCTCCAGCTGGGGTTTGTAAGGCATCCATTCCCCAGGGAATGGAGTGCCTTTTGTCTGATCTTTCAGCCTTAAAACTGTTTAAGCTTTGCAAATAAGGGAACATGTAAAAGCTGTAGTTTCACAATAATGGAAGAAATTTACCAAAAGATCAAATAGCAAACACATTGTTAAGATGACATTTAATGATGAAAATTTTCCTTGGCTTCTGCAGTGCTGCCACTTGCCTGTGATTCTGACTAATCAGAATCTGTAATGTCCTAGAGAGTTTTAGATCTGTATCTTTTCTGCTTTTATGGCTAATGATGACTACAGGAGCCACCTCTGACCATTATTTTAGGCAATCTTTTTTCCCCCAGTGTATACAGAAACACTTTTCCTTATCCCTCTCTATCTTGCGGTTTAACAGACTTTTACCTCTAATGACCAGCTCTAGGGGTGCTATCTGCTAAGAAGGGGCTTGGGTCATTTTTTAATCTTCTTTCCATTAATGTGTTTTAATTAATGTTTCTATCAAATAGCTGAACTAGAGCACTGATAGCTCCAAGCTTAAACAGTATTTTCAATTTACCTAGTCTTTTAAGGCACAATGCTAAAGCATTACAAGTCATATGTTCAAGTTGTTATTAACCAGATAATAACCATGTTTTGCTAGCCTGAAAATCACTTCACTAACAGCACCACAGAAAGAGTAATCACAATTTCTCAGCATCATAGAAAGTCTTACCAAGATGTCTTGGTCTAAATGGATGATAGGATGATAGGAAAGTGTATTAGCTTGTTTGGCTAGTGCTTCTTTACCCCCACGGCAGCTTCATATCCCCAAACGAGCATAGTCACACCAATACTGCCAATAGTCATTAATGTAAATGCTTTACTATTAGTTTTCATCATTTTCAACTAAAGTGCAGTTTCCTGCACGACCTGACATGTTTCCCCAAAGCAGCATTTCAACAGCCATTACAGAAGCTGGTGCATCCCCTGGAGTTCCAATTTAATGCCTTCAAACCACAGGCCTGGCTGTTCAAGTTTTGTAGTTTAAAATTTATTTTACTCAGTTATGAAACTCTCCAGAACGCCCTCCATCCAGTTTATAAATGACAGAATATGCTTTTTTTTCTTCCTAACCAAATTGAACCAGAGAGGTTATAGAGTAGCACAACCACACCACACAGAATGAGGAACCAAACAGCTCTAAGAGACACAGCACAGGAATCTTTAATCACTTTACATCCATGAAAAGTTCTCACTAGGCTCATTAAAATATTTTGCCTACATTATGTTGGTTGTGTACAAAGTTATGTGTTCATGTGAGAGAGAAAGCAAATGGAACTGAGCTAAAGAATCAGGAAGAGGTTTAGCTGTTGCAGCACAGCCAGCAGCTGCAACCCTTCAGCAGACAGGGAGTAGAGGGTCAGTGCTGAGTATTAACAGCGACACTCCAACTCGTGTGACACTCCTTTGTCTCCCAGCATCATAAAGTTCTTCGCCAAAGTAAGCATAATTGTTTCCACTCCTGGCAGAGTACCTGCAGAGAAAGATGACGCTTTGCCTGTGGCAAACGGCAGTAACACCCTGGCACATATGCCTGCCTCTCTTGACAAGCTGTTGTGCCATCAACCTAGGAGTCTTAAAACAAAAGTTGTTTTTTTTTTCCTGTCTAACCTGTTTTCCTCCCAAAGAGCAAGCTTCATTTCAGAAACAGGCATTTCACAAAAGCTCATCTGAGCTGCTTTCATACCAGTGTAAGGCTCTGTCCCCTCTAGCGGCTGGATCCTGTATCAAACTGTGTACCTGGGTCTGAGCTTGAGGAGCTGTTCAAGCATAAATACTTGCAGGTCTGCAGGTAAAAGATCCAGATCCAGCTAGCAAAAGATAAGGGGGGAGCAGTAAAATGAAGGACATAGCATATTTTTGCAGCCTCTGGAAGATGAAGATGAACTCTTAATGCTGGATGCAAAGACTGAGAAGTGAGTGAAGAAAAAAAAGTCAGGGCAGTATTGTGGCAAGGAGATGGCTTTCATGAAGCTGCTTTGAACAAACTGTAGGGAATTAAACATAATACATTCAGTTATATCTTTTTAGAACTGCAGCTTAGATGAATGATGAAGAAGACAATGTATAAGAGCTTCAATGTGTGAGTGCCTCTTCTGCTAAGCTTTTTGACTTTAAAATAGCTAAGTGTGCAAGTTTGAAAAATTCCAAGTTACAGTACAATAGCATTCCATATTAACTAAAAATGAGGACTTTGTCACCTCCTGCCACTTCATCTATCTGTTCTCTGTTATGACAGCCCAGCTCTTCCATAGGTCCTTAAATCACATGGAGAGCTGCCTCTGACAGATGATCAGGCTGAAAGTCTGGCAGACATCCGGAAGCACAGGAGCTCATAACAGTTGTGGATGGCACAAACTGACAAGGTGGCAAATAACCTCAAGGACTCTTCAGTATAGTGGCACATGTATATAAAATATATAAATTCATAATACGCACAAATAATATAAATGAGGTTTACGTGTACACACAAAAACACATACGAACGTGTGCTTAGGCAACATGGAGATTTGACTGTTTGGAGAATTTGGACTGTTTATGCAAAGTAGGCTTCAATATGACAGTTTAGTACATGGCTATGGTCATAAAAGGAAGTCCTGAAAGTCATGCCTACAAATGCCTGAGCTGCAGTGTGGCAGTGAGGTAAATAGGAGTCTCAGCTCAACAGGAATTAATCTGTTGATGTAGAGACAAAGCAGATTATTACAGTTCTTGAATGGATAAGAAAGAGAAGTGGGAAACAGCTGAATGTATGAATTTCCCTCTAACCATAATGTCGATGATACTGAGCATCTGGACAGTTTTGAAGGTCATGCATTCAACACTCAGGCATGCACACACACACAGACTTCAGACATGGAAAGGGTATAGAAAAGAGCCATACAATGATCTGGTGGGGTGGAAGAAGTATCTTACAGCAAGGATTTAGAGATCTTTTCTTAAAGCTGTTAATGGTTTTAAGTTACAGAGAAATAGAAAATTTGAGAAAAAGCCTAATGGTAGTCTGCTAATACCTCCATGGAAATAAAACACTGGGTTTTCAAAAGCCTTTTACTTCAGCAGAGAAGGATACAGAAGGAACCAGTGTCTCGTTAAAGGATAAAGCCAGAAATGTTAAAATTATATGTGTGGATACAGAAATGCTGCTTGCAAGAACTCTTCTTGCTTCTCTCGTCCCGTGAGAAACTTTTCTCTCTCACAGAAGCTGTCAGTAGTGTTACTGTAAACTAAGAACACTGCGAATTGTTTACCATATAGTAGAAAAATATTTTCACAATGGATGTCTTAGGGTTTAGCCAATCACCCCAGGTGGGGTGGCTGATCTCTTGACCAATTAGTCTATGAAGTAAAAAGTCTATAAAAGAGCTGTTAAATAAATTAATAAATCCCTGTTGCTGCACCATTCCTGCCTGCCGGATCTCTCTTCACCCCTCTACTGTGCGGGACATAGCGACATATATGGATGACTCACTTTTTGCTGATTTTCAGCTGCTGGAGAAAACTATCAAAACAATCAAAGCCCTTTGCATTTACTACCATTATTTTGTTTTTTTTTCAATCCATCAACAGTGTTTTTTTCACTTTTTTCCTTCCAGTTCTCTTCCCTCATGCACTGGAGAGAACGGAGCAAGCAAATGGGTGGGGGCTTGGCTGCTGGGATCAACCCACCTGACACTGCCACAGAAGCTCATAGAACATAATTGTAGGGGACTGCTTTGGCACAAGTATGTTGGCCATCTGAGCCCATGGAAAGACACTCATAGAGTGATAGAATCATTTAGATTGGAAGAGCCCTCTCAGACCAAGTTCAGTTGTTAACCTAGCACTGCCAAGTCTGCCTCTCAGCCATGTCCCTAAGTACCATATCTCCACATCTTTTAAATAATTCCATGGATGGTGACTTAAGTCTGGGCAGCCTGTTCCACTGCTTGAGAAAAATCAAGTCATAAGGAGGTGCTAAAACTGTCATTGCAACTTGACCCAAGCCTGCTCCAGGTCAGATCCACCCCACAGCACTAAGCAGACTGGGAAATCCCTGTCATCTTCTATCTCTAAACAAGGTATCCATCTCCTTTAATGGTTAAAACACAGACCTTGCAAACATCAGCTATATTCTTACATCCCCCTTGAAAGAACCAATTAATAGCGGTGGCTAATCCTGATTCTATCAGAAGTGTAGATAGAACTGTTAGGAAATTTGGACAACTTTTTTCAAGCTATGTAGTGAATAGATGCACTCTTTAAAAAACATATATATTTTCTGCTAATAAAGCCTAAGCAAGTTAACTTCCTGAAGGACAGTTCTCACCCACTTGGAGGCTGATGAGGTCATACTCATTTCTGTCCAGCCAAGTCCAACCTTGGACACTCAATGGTAGAAAACGAGAGGAGAGCAGACTTTCCACTGGTGCCCAGTGACAAGAGAAAGGACAGTGAATACAAACTGAAATACAGGAGGTTCCCTCTGAACATCAGGAAACATGTTTTTAATGTGAAGTTCACCAAGCACTGGCACATGGCTGTCCAGGCATCCTGTGGAGTCTTCCTGCGTGGAGATATTCAAAAGCCACTTGTATGGGGTCCTGGGCAACTGGTTGTAGATGGCTCGGCTTGAGCAGAGGGGTCAGACCAGGTAACCCCAGAGGTTTACCAACCTCAGCCACACTGTCATTCTGTGATCTTTGAGTGCAATCTGTGCCCAGAGGGACTTACAAATGTCACAGTTAGGTCTACAGCTGCTAATTCTCAACCTCCTATCTGGAATGCCCTTAGTGATGGCAGCCAAAACTACGGCCTGGGAATATAGTGAAGCTATGCATGGTCACTTTTCCTGAGCTTGGCTTTACTGGCAACTAAACAGCCAAAAGAGGATTGATCATACCCTGCTTTTTCTTATTTTCAGAAGACTTCAGCTCCCTTTAGCCCTGCTGAGGGTCTCTTGTGTGCAGGACAAACTCCATGAAAGCTGCAGAGTGACAGCCTACCAGCACTTGCTAGCAATTCCATTTGACAGCATGTAAGCACAAGATATTGAAAACAGAATAACGTGAGGGAGTAACACTGCCTCTCAGCATAGGCTCCCAGGCACTGCCTACTCTCAAACAGGCAGTTGTGAAAACCATAGGGTTTTGGGATGAACTCTTTAGAAATGCTTAATAAACAGAAGAGATTAAAACAGGTGTTGTTCTTAGTCCAACTTTTATTATGTTTACATAATGCTAAATCAGGTGTGCTTGTTAATCCCTTTCAATAGCATTAACTTTTTTAACATTGTACTTGTGTTGATATAAAAAATAAAATAATTTATTGAAATAAAAGGTCAGCTGAAAAATCACTGTCTCTTCCAAGCCTTCTTTGTTTGAGTTACAAGGTTATTCTCTTTACTGTAGGGATAATAAGGATTATATTTCACCGCAGGCTCCAGAATATTATCCCTCTCTTTCTTTTGTACCCCAGGAGAGGTTATTTCAGGTTTTGTGGATCCCTAAGGTAGAAGAAGGGAATCATATTTTCAAGCCCAAAAGCTCTGCATGTACAAGCATGTTCTAAATGAAATAGAACAAAGGCAGGCCACACTGATACTACCCCACCTCTCACTGAGGTGCTATCTCACTGCTTTTCTCCTGAAGCGAATCCCCAAAACCATAAATACTGAAGCAAATCAGATTTGCGCATTTGTGATTTCCTTTGAAGCTTAAATTTGTGAGGTATGTGCTGCCTATATTTATACTGTCACTTCTGATCTATCTCAGATCTCTGTGAGGTTTCTGCTCTTGAAACGGGGCTAGATCACTCTAGAAACCATGTGTAGGCTGAATATTTGGTGAATCCCAGTGTGTTCAGGTCTTCAGGAGCACCTGATGTTTACCTGGGGTTTACCTGGGTTTACGTGGGGTTCCTCGTACATGGGGTTAAGTCACTGGAGGCGGAGACAGAGAAGACATGCCACCATTGTGTGTGCCACAGGATGAAGAAGTCACTGGAGCAGTGCCAGAGCAATTTTGTTTCTTGAAATTTTGCATGTTACAGCTCTCATTCCCCTAAAGTTTTGTCCAGGACTTTACAGTAGACACAAAGGGCATACGATGTGATTTTATCATTGTCTCATGCATAGATCAGTATGACACAGGCAGAGAATCCAGGTGTTTTCCAAACTGACCTTGGCTTCTTGCATGAGAAGAAGCCAAAACTCGTCACCACCAAAACTTAGAAGTGACAGAGTAATTCAGGCTGGAAGGGACTCCAGGAGGTCAACAGGTTCAACCTTCTGCTCAAAGCAGGGCTACATTTCTTTAAAGCATGTTGGACATCAAAGCCAGTGTTCAAATGACATTCTTCATAGAGAATGGAGGCAGTGGTTAAACCTATCAGCCCTGCATTAGAAACAGATTAAGGTGACAGAGTTTACCAGCTTACAGATGAGAGCTGCCCACAGATTCCCTTGGCATCAGCTGCAGCTGCCAAGAAGAACCAGCATGAAGAAGTAGAGGAGATCTAGGCTTGCCCCAAGGTCCCCATGCACTGCAGTGGGAGAAGTCACTTGTGACCTGGCTGTCCATCCCTTTTTCCCTTGGTCTGAAGAACAATGATACATGATATGCTCTTTCACAATGTAGGTCCAGATCCAAAGCTGATCTAAATGAGTTTAAAGCTTGATATAAAGCTAGTTTTGGGATTACTCAGAAAAACTGGGTGGAGGATCAAAGTAAGCTGTTGGCTTGCGTCTTTTGGAAGCAGCTCTTTTCTCCAAATTAAATGGAGTTAAACTTTTCTCCAAAAGTTAAATGGAGTTTAGTTTAGAAGCTTCACACATCTTCTGTGATTCTTGAGCACCCACTAAGGATACAGGAAGTAAGGAGAGCAGTCAGATCTGGAATAATATGATATGTGAGTTTCAAAGTATATGATCCAGTAATTTCTATTTCTATCATCAGGAGCTTGAATTATTATTACTGAAGTCCTTCTTAGAAAGCTGAAAAGTTCTCTGCCATTTATAGAGAGAGAATATCTCCATATAAAAAGATGTATATCAGTATCAAATTCCATGTGGTTATTCAGAATTTTTGGGCCTGTTTATTTTTCTTATGTGCAAGTATACATTTATTTACACCTCTGATCCACACAAAAGAGATAAGCAACACAATCTTTATATTTCAGTGATCAATCTCACAACAAAAGCATTTTTCAAGAAACATACTGCTTTCCAATAGTCTAGTAACAAGAATTACAGAGGCATGTGGAAAACTGAAAAGAAGGGAGCTAAAAAGCTGCAGGAAATGTAAAAGCTCATACCCTTGAAAGGATCTTATTCAAATTAATGGGTATGGGGGGAATAACAGTAATCATTATTTCTGTGAGCAGTTTCTAAATATGATAAAAGATACTCTAAGAACAATCTGCTCAGAGAAAATGAGGTGTTTGTCTTGTTCCTTACTCCTCATTTTTGTCTTTAGAACTTCTACTCTCTTGATGTTGCCTGTAAAAACAACCCTTTGCTGTTTTTTCTGACCTCCTACTCTTGTAGTTGTCTTGGTTTGAAAGACNAGTCCAGCTAGATGACAACTGCAGCTCTCCTTGAAGTGGTTCTGTTGAAGAAAAGGTGATCTTGTAGGAAAACAAACAGTCTGGTCCTCCTCGATAAGTCCAGTGGTGGCTGTGTAGCTCTTGTCCCCTGGGAATCCAGCGGAAGAAGCTCTCCCCTGCTGCTGCAAAATCACAGCCCTTATCCCGGTTGGGGTGCTTGGCTCTTCCCCTCTGGGCGGAGCATCTCACAATGGGATGGTGAGTGATAGGGTGAGGCACAGATGGGGCCATTAACAGGTGATTGTCCAGGAGCGAGTTATCAGTGACTCATTGACAGGCACATTAACAGATCATAGCCCAAAGGGAGGAGGCAGGGAACATTGCTAAAAATGGTAATAGAATACCAGGTAACCCAGGACATAGTTGAAGTTTTAATTTTACATCGCTCTTGGTGAAGATTGTAGCATGTTTTGATGTCCCTCAGCATGTATATGGGAGTCCATAAATGCTGAAGCATGAAAATCTAGCTGTCTAGTGCTTGGCAGGACATGGCAAGGATGTCCAGTTTATTTTAAAGAGTCAGGAACAGGCACTGCACCATCACACAGCTGTTTTCTTTCCCTCCCCCAAATCCCAGTGTTTTCCCAGACTAACCTGGACAGGACAAAGTCCAGGAAAATTTTTAAAGGCAAGTTTCCAGCATGACGAGGCAAGTTTGCTTTCTTTAAAATAATTTGGTGAAGACAGGGGAAAGGGAATCAAAACTGTTTTGAAGTAATGGCAACCTCAGCTGCTGCAATGGGGTGCAGAGATATGCGATATACTGTGATTATTGGAGTTTAGAGGCTTCCTTTTCAGACTACAGTGTTTTTCACTCCTTTCAGAAACAGTATTACATTACAGGTGTTTTAACTTTTCTTCAGAATCAGACTGGCCAGGGAACTGTAAATCTAAATCATGGCTGCTCTCAGGAAACCTGCCAGCCTGTAAACACAATGAAATAAGTGAGATGAAAGTATCTGAGTGAGAAAATTAATTTTAGGCATTCCACTGAAGTCTATTTAGTTTTTACAGTCTGGCCTGGCAGCTACAAGCAACAGCTGGGGAGGACATATTAATTCCCAGTGACTAATGCTGGGAAGATTACCTTAAGCTTGAAGTCTTTACATAGGGGTCCAAGAGGGAAGAGAAAACTTATTCCTTCAAATTTCTCTTATTTTTCCATGCTGGAAAGTCATGATATTCTACCATAAATATCAAGCTTTCCTACTTCTGAAGCTTATTTGTTCAAACTGATGAAGTTTCCAATTTGGAATATACGTAGAAAATTATTCCAAAGTTCAGGCTGACCACAAGAGTAACTTGTCAGGACATAGCATGTTTTTCAGCATATTTCTTTCTTTGGCACATTTGTGTGCTTTCAGAGGGTTTCCCCATTCTTAAAGTGGTCTCTCTTTTCAGAGGATTTCACTCACAGCTTTAGCCTAGCAGGGGCAGGTGAGCACAAGCCAACAATGTGGGAACAATTCAAAATGTTTTTTTCATGTTCTTTCCTCTGAACCTGAGAAGAGATTCCATTTAAGATACAAAACTCTCCTAAGATACAAAGTGCTGTCATGCATCAGCATGTTTATCCCCACCTCTACTCCATTATTTCTCGTTTTCACACACTGGTGCTTGTCATCTGGGCACAACGAATGAAGCCAAAACACTGCAAGAACATTTCCTGTCCAGACTGTAAGAGAGTATGAGTCTCATGTTAGCTCATTCTCGTAACACTTCCAGAGCACTTGCCCAGATTTTGGAGAGTGGAAGAGCATCCAAGGAACACCCATTCCTACCTATGCCATTTGTCACCTGGCTTCTTCTAACATCTTTTAGACCATTGTAGTGGTTTGATTCGCATTTTCCCCTTTTCTGTGAGATAAGAACAGGGAGGAATACAAAGCAGGCACCAAACTTAAAGAATATAATGAAGTTTATTACTACAACTAAAAGTAAAGTGGAATAAAAAGGAATTAAAGCAAATTAACCCCCCTTTTTCTCCGGCACCTCCTCCATCCACCTGTAATATAAAGACACAAACTTTAAAGCAATTCAGCTGGTTTGCCCCTCTATAACAATCTTATGNAGCGTTTTTCTTCCCTGCTTCCTATTCTTCATATGACCCCCCTGGATACTTTCCAGGGACTATTTGTTTTCAGCTCCCTTATAAAACTCCCTGTGAAGAAGCCCATGGGGTTTTGCAAATAAGGAGATACTGGGCAACTGCAAAAGCAGAAAACCCCACTGTGATTCCTTATCCCTAGCTACCAAAACCTTCCATTCACTGCCAGCCTGTCATTAACATTCCCAATGATTTTTTTATACATCTGCCATCAGTTAAAAGGAACTCTCACTGTCCAGCAGAAATGAGACCAGCAAGTTGTCCACCAGCCCATTCTCTCTTGCACAACTGGAAGGAGCAAGCTGCTTCTTGATTTAGCTCCATCAGTCTCATTTAGCCACAGAGCTGCTCAACCAGCATTAAGAGCTGCTGTAGGCATGAATGTGATGAAGAAACTCAGAACGGTCATTGCTTTCCCTAGAAAACAGACTTCCCAAACACGGGGACAAATTTTGATTTCTGTATGGGTGTTGTTTTCTGCTGGTAAACTAGATAGATGAGGCAGCATATTTCTATGCTGCCTCCTAGGAATATGCCTGGATAGAAGACTCTGTCTGGGTGTAGAAACAAGCTGGTCCTGCAGAGACAATTCAGGTTGACCACACATCAGGTACTTGAAGGCAGAACTGACTGATAAACTGACTGTTTATCAGTCTCCAGCCTCAGGCAGCAGCTCACCTGCTCTGCAGCTCAGCAGGTCATGGAAAGAGAAAGGCTGCAGTCACATCGTTACTTCTCACCTAAAATGAACGGGCAGTTGATGGAGGCTTTGCGTGGAAGATTTTCCAGAACCATTGCCTTGGTTACTGAAATTGGGCCTGTCCTGAGCATCCTGGGGAGGATCCTATGTAGGACTCTTACGACGGAAAAGGAAGGTATTTTCTAGTGCAAGGGAGTGTGAAACAAATTCACATTGGCACTGCTTACTGATGGAGACTGGGAATGGTGGGAAAGGGAGGAACACATGTAAGAATTAGAAAGGAATATGGTAGAGGTGTCAGAACTTGCATACATGATTCTGGCTGAACCACCTGCTTTGCTAGGTTGAGCAAAAGGACATAGAGCCTAAAATCCGGAGCCTATGATGGGCAGCTGCTGCACCTTTCCCATTTTGGATTTGTTCTGGTCCTGACACTGGTGCAGAAATGAATCCCTTTCTGAACATCTGGGAATTTACTGAGTTTGTCTACCCATCTGTCTCTTGAATAACGAATTCTTGTGTCATGGGAGATAAAAGACTCCTAAGCTTTTCCAACAAGGTCAGCAACTGGCAGCAGGTATAAACAAAGCAAATGTCCAAAGGGTCTTTCAGCATCCATTTCCTTTGGATGATAGTTTCAGTTTTTCTGAATAGAGATGGTGGAACTCAGATACCTTTTTTTCCCTTCTTTCCTGTAAAAAATCTACTTCCCACTCTCTTTCCTAGTATCCTTGTTCTTAGGTGGGGAAATATGTTTGCTGTGCAGAAAAGCTAACTTCATGTCCAATATTAATGTTTTGACCTTGCAGCAACAATTAATTTCAAATAAAGACTCCTAACTACATAAATAATGATGTATTCCACTAAAATTCGTAAGTCTCCAAAGTTTATAAATAGACAATTATGTTAAAAAATAAAAATTGTATGTGTATGCATACAGACTTACAAGGACACAATACTGAAATATTTAGTGTATTCAAAAATTGACAATGTTTTAAGTGCATATATTAAAACATGCATAGGCATATTACATGCAGTAGTAATAATATTTTATATATATGACATGCTACAGAAATAAAGGAGCAGCAAAATGTCCTGCTTAGAGGTGTGTTACAGAGGAGCAAGAGCAACTCTCTGGCTCTCCTATGTGCAACTTTGTGAGAGAAGTGAATCTGATTTCTTCAAAATCACACGTTTTGTGATATTATAAATGGTTACAATTAAAATGTTAAAACATTCTGGAAAATATCTTTCAAGAAATTTCTGTCTGAAACTTAACATGTACTTTCATAAAAGTCTCTCTGCTTCAAAACTATTTCTGTTGTTAATAGCTCTAAGATAGCTTTTGAACACTTCAAAGAAGTTTTTTAAATACTTTTTCATTTACATAGACATATTACAGGAGAAAACTTTGGAACTCTGAATTACGTTTTGCAAGTTTCCAACTACTTTTTATGTCACCCTGAAATACACTGCAGATCACATGACAAAGTCCCTTCTGTGACTGGATCCGTATCTCATTACGCAGCCCTGCAGTGGTAACTGAGCTTGCAGCTTTATTTTGGCACACACCCCCTTACACGGCACCAAGAGGAACTGTGTGAACAATTTCACAGCCTTGTGAGCTTGTTTCCATCCCAGCAGCACAGTTCAGGCAACATACACTGTATTTTCCATATCAAATGGTCTCCTGGATGTAGTAATGAAAACCAAGCACTGAGATTACACAGAGGCAGAGACAAGCCAACTCAGTCTCCCACTGGTTTTGAAATGTCTTTGCTTCATATCATTTTATGTCTTCATAACAGCCTGTAAGACAAACTTGTTAAATTTATTTGCAGATACACTAATAAGAAAAAGCTAATAACATGTTCAGTTGGTATCTATAGCAAATATCAACTTTTATAGAAAAAGAAGAGGGAGAAGTTACCCACAGTTTAAGTTAAGCACTCGCTTCCTAGCACAAGGACTCTTAAACTCTTTGAAGAATTAAGCCAGAATGATGAAGTCACTGCTGCAAAGCCCAAGCGCATCTATTTCTGTTCCCTAGGACAAATACTTCACATGTAAAAAATAAGTGTATGTTTCAAATCAGCCCACTGCACAGTTCTACCAAACATTCTGTAAAACCGTGTTCTCTATTAATTTGGACCTGTGTGTCACTTCGGGCTCTCTGGAAGATAAAAGGTTTCTTTTCCTGTTCTTTGTTGCACATCTCTGATTTCTAGATAATTGAAACAAGAGAAGCAGAGTGTACTTATAAGTGATACTTTCTAAGCTGTTCTTGGCTTGCATCCCTAATGCAAGGCTTGCCATTCTGATTTTTTTAAAAAACGTGACAAGCTGTTGAACTGATAAACAACAAGCTGAGTGAGAAAAGGAAAGAGAAGAGAAGAGAAAGAAAAGAAAAGAAAAGAAAAGAAAAGAAAAGAAAAGAAAAGAAAAGAAAAGAAAAGAAAAGAAAAGAAAAGAAAAGAAAAGAAAAGAAAAGAAAAGAAAAGAAAAGAAAAAGAAGACGACTGCTCCCAATGCTTCACTGGTACTGAAGGACTAACATTCTGGTTTTATTCAGAAGTACTTCACTGCTTCTTTGTTCCCAGAAAATAGAGAGAAAAGTTTCAGGGTGATTTCAGATAAGCTTCTGGGTAAAAAAAGCTTGGTGTCCTCTCCAGAACTTTGAAAAAAATGTGTCCTTGAAAAGTGCAATTTATGAAATCATGCTTAATTATCTGCAAGGGCATTCTGATGCAACTGATTTCAGGGGAATAAGGTTAACTTTCAAGCTCCATCAGAGAGTTCCACTCTGTGTCCTTGGCCAATTACTCTACAAGTCTTGAAGATTTCTTTCCCAGTCTATTTAGTGAGAAAAAAGAAAATCATAAACCTGACTTCCAGCATTTTCTAAAAAATTGACTCATTGCTTTTAGTTGCTTTGTAACCATGCCAAAGGTATCAATCATGTTTGGACCCGGATTCAAAAGTCGATGTGAGCTCTGTTCTTGCAGATGGTGATCCATATTTGTACAACAAACAGCAAAGTGAAGTACACCAAGCACAACTAATAAGCATGCCATTGTTTGAAACAGAAAATCAAAAGCATTAAACCACAGAGTTTTGATGGGACATTCTAACCTACTTCATGAGAACCTTGTGGAAGTGGCAAAGAAATTTTTTTAGCCATGTCAATTCTTCCAGTTTGTTGATACTAAAGGAAAGGAAAGGAAACACAAACCGTATGGAACTTCAGAAAATGCCAAATTCACACATGGGCTGCATGTTTGGGCCTTTTGTTTTTCTCTTGAAATTAATATGCTCTTTTCTGACTAAGATGTTATGAATGAGTCTGTTTCATACAAACAAGAGGAAAGTGGGAATTCAGAAAGCAGGGTGTTTGTGAATGTGAGCATGTATTTTCTCATGCGAGTTTCCCTTAATAAACGAATTGTCTTCCAATTACCAGAACTGATTTCACCCGGGAGATTGTTTGAGAAACTTTGTGCTCAACACCTCCTATTCTGGTCCTCCCTTTTGTAGTCACTGTAAATACGAAACACTAATCCTGAGGTCTTCCCAGGTACACCAAAAAGCTTTTGCAGAAACAGCTCAACTTGCAAACCCACCAAACGTGTCTGCAGCACAGCTCCTCACGGCCTGACGACGCGGAACGCGTTTGCGGAGACATGCACCCGCACGGCTGCTGCTGCCAGGGTGAGGCGGCGCCGGGGCGGGGCGCGGGCGGAGGGCGGTGCCGCGCCCCGCTGCGCTCCCCGGCGCGGCCACGAGGTGTCAGCGCGCCCCGCGCCGCTCCCGCCCGGCGCCGCCTCGGCTGCCCCGCGGCCACACCGGCGCGGCTGCTCATCGTGCCGCCCGCACGGGGGTCACAACACAGCTCCGCTGCTGTCACTCACGGTAAGAAGCGTCCACTGGAAACAGGCTTGCCTCTTATGCCCCTGAAGTCCTCTGAGAAAAAGTCCGTGGATTCCTACCACATCTCGCAGATTCTAAGTTGAAATTCAGCGAGCCAGAAAGAGGCAAAGGGACGTTCTGTGAACAAGTATCCTCTCCAACACAGAAATTATCCTGTCAGCCTCCCGTTCACTTACCAAAGGAGAGTGGGGCACTAATTCTCCTTTTATCTCTGTAGGTGTAAAGCAGGCTTAATTCTGCCCATGTCACTGTGATTGTACGAGTACAAACTTCCTCTTAGATCAAAACTGACTTGCAAGACAGTCATGAAAGGGGTTTTTACGATATTGGTGAGCTCAGGTAAAAAACAAGTGGCCTCACTTTGGAAGTGCAATCATTGCTGAATGTCAAGAATAACAAAAAGGGTCGGAATTTGCTGCATTGCAATGACTTCTCTGTTGTGTAAAGCCATTAGTTTAACTCTCGAGGTGTGGCATCAAGAAAAATGCTTGAAAGGCCACACCTTTTAGTGGGTCACTTGTGTTATCCTCTCTGTCAGGTTAGATGGATCCTCGGTTCCCACTTTCAGCTGCAAGAAAGTTGCTAAAGTCAATACAAATTACTCTAATCTCACAACTGGAGAATAAATCTCCCAAATATTACACATATGCACTATTTTCTACCAGGATTTGAAGGTTTTCTCTACATTAAGTGTCCATCAAAGCTGTTTTGCTTCCTAGTGACCAGTAGTATTCTTAACACATCAGGCCTGATTTTGGAAGACAGAATTATTTATTACATGTATCCTCTTGCATGTTATAATGATTTCTGTCCATCTTTACTGTGAAAATGTTAACAGCAAAGGAATCCTAAACTCCATTACCGTCTTTCCCTACTGAAATATCCCCTTTATGACCACAGAGAGCTCAGCTCAGATTAGATTTGCTTCTTCAAAGCCAAATGGAGAATTTTAACAGAAAGATCAAAGCCCAAACCTACTGCTACAGGAGGTGGCAGGAGCACTGCCCCACAGTGGCCACAAAGCTTCTCGGCTCAGGTGCCCCCGGTTTTCAGCTTCTAGACCTGGCCTGTATTTCATTGTTTCTGCTGACACCATGCTCTAATGTGCAATGGACCCAGGCCCACAGTTACCTGAGAGTTTCAGTTACCTTATTTTTAAGTGACTCAAAAGCTTTCAGCTATATTTCTAGGAGGGTACCTTGTTCCAGGTTGTGCATTGGTTGCTTGCTCTCAGTTTTGTGCAGACGAAGAAGAAGAAATTCATGTGAAAATTCACACTTAGCCTGGCACACCGCCTTGGGCAGATCCAGCTAGCTCCTGCCCTGCACAGAGAAACCAGCAGATGTTCACAGATCCTGCACAAGGGTTCTCTGTATGACACATTTCCCACAATGCTGAGATAAAATGTCTCAGCTGTGCCCAGACTTTCTGCAGGAGTAGGGACTAGGCTTGCCTTTGATGGAGTTTTATATAATGTACATACTGTACATTTTTTGTGAGAAGAAATGTATTTCAGGGTTTTGCTTTGATGGCAGATTGTGGGTATTTGTGCATATTGTAGAGTGTATTTTCAAGGCATTTCCGTTTTAAACAATTCTCTAGGCAGCTGAGCCCAAAAGCATGAAATAGAATTAACACCAATATTAACTGCAGGATTTATTTCATTAGGGCTGGCTTTTGAATGCTAATGTTACCTGACCTGTAGGCAGCTGTTATGAGTAAATGTAAATCAAAACCAGGAAACTAAATTATTTTATACAACAAGACCAAATTTTTTCTGCTTTTAGTATATAAAATATTTTTCCTTTCCTTTAAATAGTACAGTTGTATTACTATTATACAGTTACGGCCACACTTCTTTCATTCTTTGTTTTCCTCTTGATGGTTCTGCTTTGTTAGTGAGACAGTCTTATTCCTGCAACTAAGAATCTTTGCGTGTTGATGACAATGACATAGTAAAGAGGCTAAGCTGTGCTGAAATAGATGAGACCTGTTACACCCATTCTGATTTATCCCGCTGCTTTGCTAATTTGCCAACCTGAAATCTCTGGGACAATTTCAGACCATGTCTCTGGCAGAGCTGGGCCTTCTTTTTTTTGTGTGTGTGGGGGGCTTTTTTTTTTGTTTGTTTTTGGTTTTGTTTATTTGTTTGTTTGTTTGGGGGTTTTTTGTTTGTTTGGTTTTTGTTTTGGGGGGGTTTGTTGGGGGGTTTTTTTTGGTTGTTTTTTTTTTTCTGTCTGTGTGTGTCACTGTAGTCAAAGGCTTTTGCTCTGTTTTCATTACAGATGATGTGGCTCAAACTTAAAGTGCCACAATGTACATTCTGTATCTTAAATCCCATATTTTTTCCTTTTTTCCCTCCAGCTATAAAAGAGGAAGCAAAGCACTCTGAGGAGGGAAGGTATTTTGTATCAGTTTCTAGAGCTGCACACACGTCTGTCACACATTCCCACTTGTTGGGAGTAGCTTGGAGCTACTTTGGAACACCAGCGTCTGAATACAGCAGTAGTTTATGGCTCATGTCCTCTACATGTGTGATTGCAGTCACCCGGAGTTGCAGAAACTACTTGTGTAATTGCAGTCACTCGGAGTTGTCTGTCCACTGTGGGAGTTCTGATTTTTCTCCCCTTGGTAGCAATTGCAATATGTAAAGCTAATAGAAAAGGATTTCCTTCTTCTGCCTTCATAAACCAGGAAAAAGATAATCTGCGTAGATCGTGATGTCCTTGTATTTGTTGTTGATACAAACCTATAAGTGTATTATCCTGACAAATTCCTGATGACATAATATGCTAAGAAATTACTCACACAAGCTCTGTTCCCGATCAGGAGAAATGTACATTTAAGAAATGTATTGGACCTGATAAAATTATTTCTAGATTTGTCTTCGAAAATGCTTAATTCATGAAAAAGTCTTACAATACAGTTGCTTTCGCCTACTAAAGGATTTAAATTAGTCAGACTGCAGATAGACCCCATGGAGAAAGATCAGAGAAATTTCAGACCCCATTCAAGCAAGTTCATCAATCCAATGCTGTTTTCAAAAAGGAATTTGGAGTCTTCCTTGAGCCACATGGACTCAAATAACACTCCTAACTGGCCTAAGAAGTTCACATTCATTCTTGCTCAGCTTTGGGTGGAAAAAACACCTGTATCATATGTCAATGCTCATTTACATTTTTAGGGTTATGTTTGGCCAGGAAAGGATGAGAAAAGCCTCTTTCCTTTACCAAAACCCAAAACTAAGTAATTCTTCCTCACTGAACTGTTCTTGGTCTTTGGCAACTGCTTGATAGACCATACAAAAGCTACACAACAGAATGTCATTAATTTTATCACAAAACTCAATTGAAATTGCTTTTGAAAGATTATATGCCTAGATTACAGGTAATAAAGAGCCAGGGTATCACATCAAATTCAGATTCATTCATTTTGATCCTAAAAAGATTTTAAGCAATATTGTACCTATTCCTGTGAGTGGATAGCCTATCCTTCACCCAGTTCTTAGGTATATGACAGCCGTGGGCAAAAACAAAATTTGTTTACTGGGAGTAGATTTTTAGTGCTTTCTTTTAGTGATGTTTTCTCCCCTGCTCTCTACCTTTAGTGATCATTGAAACCTGAGAATTGAAGGTTCTTATATGTCTTGCTTCTTTTTTAGATCCACATGGGTAAGCACAAACAGCCATTACCATGGTAGGTTGTACTGTCATCATGTAGGTACTACCATGAAACTTTCAGTACAAATTAATTAACATAAATTATTTGGTAACAGAATGATTCATTTTTGAGAGATTCCTGACAGTAACTATTGATTATTTGGCTCCAATTCAAACAAGTACTCAAGAACATGCTTTGTCAGGGTCACTTTCACTCTTGCAGTTAATTGGGATTACAATTTATCTTTCATTAAAGCAAAGCACTTAAGAAAAGAAATCTCCTTAAAGCATTTGAGAAGAGAAACAATTTAAATCTCTTTTGACATAAATACTTCCTCAGGAAATGCGTCAGACAGGTTAATAAAAAGATCAAGATGGAAAACTAGCTCTTCAGTACAATCGCCATGTGTGCTTTATGGGAAAAAAGGAGCCCAAATAAAACTGCCAGATGCAAAGCTGCTTCATCAGCTCACTCAATTTCTAATTTAGAGGGTTATTGCTTCTAATTTAGAGGGTTATTGTAGAATTAGGAAAACAGTCTNCCAGACTTCATTCTTAACATAGTCTTGAGCAGTCTAAAGAAGTCCCTCTGTACTTCATTTCCTTATGGCATTTTTCTTCTTTATATCTCTGTAAGACCACTATCTATGTGCCTTCTTCCAAACAGGAGAAGTCATTTGTTCAGTGGACTTACTGGCATCAATATCTCAACTGAGACTCATTCTGTTGATTTTGCCTTTGAAGTTCTGTGGCTGAAGATAGCTTAATCCATGTCCTTGGATGGGAAGAAAACAACAGACAAGTCTTCATTTCAAAGACTGTGTCTACTGAAAAACAGTGCAAGATGGGTGGAAATGAGTAGTAGGAGAGCCTGCCGAAGAGGTGACACATTGAAATTATATCATTTTCTCTTTCCACTTCTCACCACATTTGGATTAGCCATCTAACTAAGCTCTGCTATATATTGTCTTTTATTGTTATTTTTATTGATTATATATGTATATATACACAGATACACACACATACATATATATATAAAATGAACATTACAGTTTTACAGTTTTTAAAATATATGTGTATATAAAAACGACCCGTTTGGCAGCAGGAACAAAAGAGATGCACACTAACCGTGTGGATCCAAAGGACTTTGCGAAATGGGCTGCCTGCCCGTGAAGGACAGGTGAGAGTAGCAGGGATTCAAAAGAATGTGTGAGGTCAACCCATGAACACATATATAGTCTTTGTGGATGTGAATAGNGGAAACAGGAGACCAGAAAGAGGGGACTCCAGGCTGAAAGCAGCCTTCGCACTTAATTAACAGGATCTGCTTTAGGGGGAACAGAAAGACGACCTCCCCTCCCCCCGCCCTATGCAACTGCAACATCAGAAACTCCAGTACACAGAAAGGACGTAAACCAGCAAAATCTGATGTTTTAAACATTTGCCATTACAAAAAAAAGGTTAAAAGGCTTTCTGAAAATGACACCGTATGCAAGGCAAGAGGGAGATCAGACAATATCTGTCCAGAGCCCAGATCTTTGTCTGGCATTTCTCTGTGGTACCATAGTGCAGCCAGGAATTACCTGTAATAACAGGCTTTGAAGCAATAGGTATTTTATTTCTTGGGGGAAGCAGCTCTGAATCTCTCTGAGTCTAGCACAGCAAATAGATCTTTTTCTGGGCCTCCCAGCCAGAGTCAGAATGCTGTGTATCCATCCCTAACTGAGACTTTGTTTTTTGGGTAGTTTCTCAGAATCNTGCTCATTTACATTTTTAGGGTTATGTTTGGCCAGGAAAGGATGAGAAAAGCCTCTTTCCTTAACCCAAAACTAAGTAATTCTTCCTCACTGAACTGTTCTTGGTCTTTGGCAACTGCTTGATAGACCATACAAAAGCTACACAACAGAATGTCATTAATTTTATCACAAAACTCAATTGAAATTGCTTTTGAAAGATTATATGCCTAGATTACAGGTAATAAAGAGCCAGGGTATCACATCAAATTCAGATTCATTCATTTTGATCCTAAAAAGATTTTAAGCAATATTGTACCTATTCCTGTGAGTGGATAGCCTATCCTTCACCCAGTTCTTAGGTATATGACAGCCGTGGGCAAAAACAAAATTTGTTTACTGGGAGTAGATTTTTAGTGCTTTCTTTTAGTGATGTTTTCTCCCCTGCTCTCTACCTTTAGTGATCATTGAAACCTGAGAATTGAAGGTTCTTATATGTCTTGCTTCTTTTTTAGATCCACATGGGTAAGCACAAACAGCCATTACCATGGTAGGTTGTACTGTCATCATGTAGGTACTACCATGAAACTTTCAGTACAAATTAATTAACATAAATTATTTGGTAACAGAATGATTCATTTTTGAGAGATTCCTGACAGTAACTATTGATTATTTGGCTCCAATTCAAACAAGTACTCAAGAACATGCTTTGTCAGGGTCACTTTCACTCTTGCAGTTAATTGGGATTACAATTTATCTTTCATTAAAGCAAAGCACTTAAGAAAAGAAATCTCCTTAAAGCATTTGAGAAGAGAAACAATTTAAATCTCTTTTGACATAAATACTTCCTCAGGAAATGCGTCAGACAGGTTAATAAAAAGATCAAGATGGAAAACTAGCTCTTCAGTACAATCGCCATGTGTGCTTTATGGGAAAAAAGGAGCCCAAATAAAACTGCCAGATGCAAAGCTGCTTCATCAGCTCACTCAATTTCTAATTTAGAGGGTTATTGCTTCTAATTTAGAGGGTTATTGTAGAATTAGGAAAACAGTCTAGGAAAGCCAAACAAGGAAAACTTGGGGAAGGCAGAGTCATTTGGTTTTTAGTTTACTGCGGGCTAAAGGCGATATCTTCCCTAAATAAGTCCCCTTCTGTGCAGGGAGAATATAATCTTCCAAAATTGGAGAAATATTATAATACAGCATTATTGCTCTAGACATGCCAAACCCTTCACACAAATTTTCACCTTCCAGAAATAGTAGGTGGCAGATCCAGAGGCCAAGGCCAAGGCCATGTCAACTCTGGTGGGTAAAGCCACGGCCACCTGAGCACACATTTTGTTCCAGAGGCAATGGTGAAATTTGGCAGCACCCATTTTTGGTACTAGTTAGTGCAAGCCTTGCTGGCTACGTGAAGCTTCACTTCAAGTCTTTCTTTGTGAAAATTTGCGGTTTTGCAGTGGAACAGGGTTCAGAACAGTTCCTTAGCTGATTGACACTACTGAAGGCACTTCTAGAAACAGATTAATAATTTATATACATTACAAATACATTTGGCATGTCTGAGTTTAGGGAGGGAAGAAATATTGGTTAGAGGTGCCTGAGTGGCAGTGAAATTACTGTTTTGTGGTTCTAAGTCCTGCTGTAGTTCCAGACTTCATTCTTAACATAGTCTTGAGCAGTCTAAAGAAGTCCCTCTGTACTTCATTTCCTTATGGCATTTTTCTTCTTTATATCTCTGTAAGACCACTATCTATGTGCCTTCTTCCAAACAGGAGAAGTCATTTGTTCAGTGGACTTACTGGCATCAATATCTCAACTGAGACTCATTCTGTTGATTTTGCCTTTGAAGTTCTGTGGCTGAAGATAGCTTAATCCATGTCCTTGGATGGGAAGAAAACAACAGACAAGTCTTCATTTCAAAGACTGTGTCTACTGAAAAACAGTGCAAGATGGGTGGAAATGAGTAGTAGGAGAGCCTGCCGAAGAGGTGACACATTGAAATTATATCATTTTCTCTTTCCACTTCTCACCACATTTGGATTAGCCATCTAACTAAGCTCTGCTATATATTGTCTTTTATTGTTATTTTTATTGATTATATATGTATATATACACAGATACACACACATACATATATATATAAAATGAACATTACAGTTTTACAGTTTT
>VYZQ01055568.1:37509-69460 GCA_013400655.1 Mystacornis crossleyi
AATGTTTCTACAATTCTTTTTTTTTTTTTTTTTGCTTAATGCAGCAAATAAACTAACTCCAAACCATTCCTGCTTCCAAAGCAGTGATACCAATGTTAAGCAGTAAAATAAGGCAGCTGTACAATTCCTAAAGCACCCGCTGATGGTGTTTTTGGCTGAGTGGAAAGGAAAATTTCTTAATGCTTCGAATAGTTCTACTAAATAAAGACATTTCAATAGTTAAACAGTTTTGCAAAACTTCTGTGGTGATCAGTGACCAATTTCTATGAAACATCTTCAGAACAAGTATCAGGAAGTCCAGTATGTCCTGTTGGTGTCCTGGTCTTATGAGCAGCAATAGTTGCCTTAAAGTGAACCTTTTGAAGTTAACTAGAGCAGGCACCTTTAGTACAGCATCAGTGCAGACCTGTAGTGGCACTCAAGCAACAGTTATTCTGGTATTTTACAACAGTATGGGGAAGCAAATTATTTTGCACTGGAATTACTTTTGTACCAATTTCCACCTACACCATCCCAGTATATAACCTTCCCTGCTATGCAAAGATTTGTAGAATGTCCATCTATGCCACCTGATTCTTTCGACTCTGGCTTGTTGTACCCAAGGCCAATGCAAGATGATTCAGAGAAAAGTGGAAAATTTTTGAGTCTCCCTTGAAACACTTGAGTTTTCTCTCCTGCTTGATACTTTTGAGGCAAGGAAATTCAACAGATAGGAACACCTAATTAAGGCTTAAATTAACCTGCTTGTTATTCTTTCTCTATGAGTGGATTGGTCTATTGAGAGTTGACTTCTCTCGTCCCCATGCTGACATTGCTGGGAAAGCATTTACAGATGCAAAGAACACAGGGTTAGTCTCCTGTCTTTCTATTTAGTTTTTTAGTTTGACATTGACAGTGGGGAGCTGACAGATAATGCAGAACAGTAATTCTCTCAGAGTAGATCTTCAGATAATGGCATAAGTGTGGAGGCTGGGACACACCCTTCATTTTCCCCCCTTCATTGTATATTGTTAAAAATAACCAACATTTGCAATGCAGACTGGGAATTTAAAAGGTATTTGTCATAATAAACACAGATGTGGCAGGGCTTTTTCACCCTTATGCTCTGCCTGCAGGAACTTGCATAGCATTTGCAAGTAATGGAGTTTTTTTCCTTCCTTTAAACTTCAAAACAGAGGCAAATACCCAAGTGTCACTTGGCCTATTTAACTATTTCAGAGCTTGACTGCCTATTGGAGGTGTGGAAGAGACATTCCTGCTGTATGGGGTCTTAGGCAAAACCTGAGTTTAGGAAGTCTGGAGAATATGTTTGCCAGTAAATCACAAGTAACCAGAAAGGAAGAATATTTTTGGTCCCTGAGCTTGCTGTTCAGTTTTGGCACTTCTAAAAGCATAATGTTGGTATTCAGTCTGTGCCAGCAATGCAAAGTTTAAAGCAATCTGCCCTAGCTGATCCATGTAGCATGTATGTACTTCCTAGCTAGCACTAGCTTCCAGAAGGTTTTCTTCTAGTACCTGTCCCATTGGGTTGAATGCTTCTGCCTTACTGAGGCTTACAAAGTATGGGGAATGTCTGAGTGTTTAAGGATCACTTGTGTTCATCTTCAGCTAGCACCTTCTGCTTCTCCCTCTGGCATGTTTCCAGTGGTTTCTACAAGAATCTTGTTTTCCTGAGCAGCATGTGTTTTCATGATTTCATCATGGATGTTCTGATCTGCAAAACAACTTCACAGAAGCAGCCATTTTCTGATGATGATAGAAACACACACAGTGAAAAGGCGAATGAGATAATGCTAACTGTGATGAGCCAGAGAGCTTTCCCTTCTAGTCCTTGGGAGCAGTCTCATCTCAGAATTTTGCTCTCATGGTTACTACTGAGCTATGTGTTATTTTGCTCATAAAGTTGCCCTCCCCATAAAACCAAGATACCTTTTCGATTTAATGGAATGGTGAACTTCAGAGTGCTGGTCTGTTATGTACAGTAATGTTGCTACCTTCTACATGTCTTCATTTTGTTCCCCATTAATTTCACAGGATGCCATCCTCTGGAACAGGGCAAGAAGAAAGTAATACCTTTGTTTCTGCAGAACTGGGGTTCTGTTGATGCATTATTTTTCAAGGCTTGCTCTCTTTCAGCTTCAGTATTTAAGACATGGCACATGTTCCTTTTGTTACCCTTTCTTCTTTGTTGCTGTTATGTGAAGATTATTAGTCAGTTATAACAGCTCAGAAAACTATTAATTTGATAGGTCTAAAAAAGTCTAAACATATTCTAAAGTCAACTTTACATAGGTAGAGGGAATTGTTTTTAACTGTAAAGCACTTTTAATTTGAAACTTGCTAACAGCTGTGAAATAATATTGTCTGCATCCAAGAGATATGGTAACAAATTATACTAACATGGGAGATTCCATACAAAAAAATGGGAAAGTTTATTTCAATGAAGACTGGGAATGGAATAGTCTATGAAACAGGTTGCTACAGGACAATATGGCTGCTAAAAATTTAAACAGGAGTGAAAACTGGGTGGACAAACGTGCATGAGAAATCCACCAAGGTATATAGAATACAAAGGTACTACCTTTGACTCAGAAATAACCTTAACAATTCATGGGAGATGGAGTAATTACTTAGGGGATATATCGCAACACGTTTGTTCTTATAATTCATTCCTTTCCCAGAATTTGTGTTTGGTCATTATCAGACGCTGTGATGGGTGGATATTTTTTATTTGATCAAAGATTGCTACTCCCATGCATCTGTTCAGCAGCGAATGAACAGGAGTCAGGACGGCTACGACTCTTCATGAGTATCAACAGTATCAGTCTTCGTTAGTATATGAGTATCTGTCTTGAGTATCAACAGAATACTGTCACAGTTCCTCACTGCCATCTGCTTGGAGCTTTTGCTCTCATTCGATAGCCAGCCATATGTTTTTAAGATAAGAATCAAATATATTTCAGATTCACAGACCTGAAGGTCTCTGTAAAATGTCTCCTATTGAACTGATGTTGAAAGTCTGTAAATCCCCAAATTTCAAGTTTTCTCCCCCAAAAGAACAAAAAGGACTGCTGCAGTTCTGCATGATAATCCATAGGATGACTAGATCTTTCCCCATTAAAGTGAGACTGTCACCATAGAGCCACTACTCCTTACATCATTAGCAATTCAATGTCTGCGTCCAGCTGACACAGGTGGACATTTCTGACCCCTCATGGAAACCAGGCTGGTCTACTTCCATCTCACAAAATTTCAGTCATTTTCAGGAAGCTCACAGCAATGTCCCAGCTCTAGTTACAGTAGAAAGGGCATAGATACAGAAATCAGATCCTACATTTCATTTTCACTGTTAATCTGACAGAAATCTCTCTTTCAGAGCAGGACATCATTGCTGCTGCAGAATAATTACACTTCAGCGAAGTTCTCACCAGATTTGACAAGAATTGTACTTCAGTTTATTCCTTGAATATGAAAGATCATAATTCCTACAGTAACAGTGTGGCTTTGACTTTGTTACATAGACATCTGAGGTACAGTAGGTGCCTTCATTAAAAGAAAATATATAGAGAAACCGAAAAGGTTTCCTGTAGTCTGAGAATAAAGAAAGTCTTTGCAGTCTTGGCAAAATAGATCTTTGACACTCTGTTCTGATCTCCTTGTAATCCTCTCAATTTTTTTGATGTTTATCAGTACACCAGAGAGTGCTGTGCTAAGAAAAACTGTGTCTGGTTCTCCTTCACAGAGGCTGAGGATGGGGTCAGAGAACATGAGGATGATCAACTTAAAAGTATGGCTTGAGCTTCAGTTCTTGCTGGTGTACTCTGCTAAGGCTGATGCTGGCAAGCCCCTTGTAAGCAACTACAGCACTGACTAACCCAGGTAAGAAATCTGCCTACAGCAATCAGACTGCCTGTAACATTTTTCGCAGGTGTCCCACACCCAGCTTAGCAGTCCCTGCCTTGAGCTCAGCCACCTGAGCCAGGAGAGAGCCCACACAACAGAGCTGGGGTCAGAATCCTACGTCTTGGTGCACCCGGGGTTTCACAGCACTTAGGACTGGTCTCCTGTGTGGCTCACTCTCCAATTGTCTGCATGGCTGGTGTTATTTTTCTGCTTTACTCCTCCATATCTTGAATGCAGGTGCATGGTGTTTAAGCTCACGGTTGCCTTTGCAGAACAGACCTCTTGCTGGCAGCACTAGCATTTTTCAAGAGAACTGCTACTCTGTGATATGCAACAAAAACCCTTACAGTGAAATGGATTTGGAAACATGTTAACATTTCATCACAGAGGTCTAAAATGTAAAGTTACTTTCATTATTAGAAGTGTAATATAAGCAAAGAACACGAGGAATCACAGAGTCTACATTAATCAGTACTTCTTTGTTAACAAATGGTTTTGAACGTGCATAGGATTTCTTCAGGTTATTTTGTTCTAAGTTAAGGTCTAATGTTTGTTAGAAATGGGTTTAATTGACTATTTATTTTAACCTAAAATTTTGCTATCTTGCTATAGCTTTTATTTTTATTGGCATTCAAGTGTTTTGTATACATTACTTGGTATACAAAGGAAATATTGGGGTGGGGCTTTTACTATGCTTATTCTTTACTTGGAAAAAGAGTGGTTTTTTGTTTGCTTGGAGTTGGCTTCGGAAACCTTAAATAGTCTAGAACTAGAAGTTAAAGAGTGGTAAGAACTGCATTTTATGTAAGTCTTCGCTCTTCAGGCTGTCTTAGTAGGTGGCAAAAATTAACATGAAGAAGAGGCATAGAGGACTCAGAGGGCTGTTTTAGCTTCATTTTATGCCAGAAAAATTGTAAGAATCTCACATGCAACAATTGTTCAGTTTCTTTCAAACAGGTGTTTGCTCTACTGTGTCCCTGATCTCTGCACTTTATTATTGAAACCATACCACAGGTTATGCATTCACAACATATGAAACATAGTGTGCTACCTCACTCTCATCTAGGAGACATTGCTATAATCCGATGTTGACAGCTTGCAGAACTTCATAAGTAAGTTTCAGCAATAATGGGGGTAGTGTTAATGCTTAACTTCTAATGGACTCTTTGGGGGAAGACTTTTTTTCCCCAGAGTTTTAACAATGTGTCTACATTACCATGTGAAAACTGCAGTACTCAAATTGGGGGACCAGGATTATCGAACGCATAATGTGTCTGGAAATTATTCTTTCGAACTTTCAGTTGTCTATAATGGCCGTATGTTAAGTCTGATCCATTACTCTTAATTAAGTCTTTGTTTTGGAAAAGGCTCCCCAGTGAAGTGGTTGAGTCACCATCGCTGGCATGGACCAGCTGACAGATCAGTTTGATCTCCAGCCCCAAGGAGTCAGCAGTCCTGCTGCTGTGGTCAGGAGAGGTGAGTGGGTGTGAGTGCCCACCACCAGGAGCAGGGCTGAGATTCCACATTTCACATGAGCTTTCTTATGATATTCCACCTGCTCACAAGGAGACAGCGTGCATGTCCGATGGGACTTCTGCCCTAAGCCCTGGCACTCCCAACTCTTTCTGCTACCATCACAGACAGTAATGCATCCTTGTGCATGGCCTGATGCGGGAGCCCTCTAAGCCCTGCTGACGCAGATGGCCAGCTCCAGTGACAGATCTCCAGATAGCACATCGCTGCAAGTGAGCAGGTGCTGCCTAAAGCCAAGGACACATAAAAGGAAAGAAAGTTTATCCTGTCAGAAGCCCTCTCATTAATCATCTTCAAATGCCATACAGATCAGATGTATTTCTCCCCATTAACAAGCTTATACAAGCAGACTTGTTTGGCTGTAGCTGGCACTGAGTGCAAGCCAATAGGAACCCACTGTAGAGTGTTTAATTTTTTAAGTTTTCTCCTTTCCAAGGGTGTTGAAAGGTTCCATTTGCGGGTAACACTGACTGCATTGTTCACTCTCCAGAAAGCCCTGCGTCTGTCAGCCTTTGGAGTGCTTGTTTTGTTCCTCCCCCCTCCATCCTGCCCTCTGTGGTCACCTGCAACAGAGGACAGCAAACAGCAGCCTAAGCTCGCCTACCTTCCTTTCTTACCTTCACAAAGTAACTTGTCACAGCCATGAGAAAGGTTTCTATTTAAAAACAAAGAGCTGTGACCGCAGAACTGTGACTAATATTGGAATTTAGCAAGAAGTCAGCTCTTGTTTCAAGAGGTTGTGTTGCAAGTTTGGGAACATTTGCTACTAAAGCTCTTGATGAATGACTCCAGGAAGAGGGGTTAGTTTTTCTGATTTCTTCTTCTCTTTCAGTGCCTGTTTTGCACAGATGATAATGAGGAGTGTCAGGCAAGCATGTAGCAAACTGTTTTCTCTCCCTTGACAGAGAAAAGCTACCATTATGTCAGTCTGACACTGAGAACCTGCTGGACTTGGACAATAAATAGATTTGTGGAGAAAAGCATTAAAAAAAAAAAGGACCAAGCATTATAAATCACTTCACTTTTTCAAATATGAGTTGTTCAAGAAAACTCATAGGTGTCTGTTTTTCACCCTATTGCATTAATTTTTTTCTGCCTCCACCATTTACAGTTTAATTCACATTGAAATATATTTTAAATGAAAAGCTTTAAAGAAGTCTCTGAGATTTTTTTGGATTTGAATTCTTATCTTTACAAAAACATTGACAGTATAAAAACAACCTACAGACTCTGAATTCAAGTAGAAGTGTCTGCCCAGATCCAAATCAGGCATAGACAAAGGGGTCTCCTCAGGTTCTCCATACCAACATATCTCCTTTGTTGTCTCTGCTGCTACCTCTGAGTTTGACGAGCTGCATAGCAGTGTCTCCCATAGAAGCTGAAATGAAAACATATTTCCTTCAGTTTTTCTGGGAAATAACTANAATCTCTTTTTCTATCTCATTCCTGCAAACAGATGATGTGAGTACTGCACTTTACACTGAGCTGTGTAGTTTTGGCCAACAGATTGTGCAATGACCATTGCAGCTACTGAAGACAAAAATTATAACAAATTCCCTCTTCTCTTTTTCATGCTCTGGGCTGCTTGTATCCCAGGAGGGCACAAGGATGTTTTTTTTCTGAGGGAAATATGCATCTGCCTATCCTTCTCTCTGCTCTGTTCCTCCCTGTTAGCCAAGGGATAACTGCTGCAGGGTGGAAAGATACTTTCAACCTTTCCTGTGCTGCTCTTCTGCACACTGTTTTAGCTGGCATGTCCTTGCTCTGTTTTGCTTACAGATGTGCTGATTCCCTGGAAATTGTGTTGAAGGCATCAAGCTACACTAGGAGATCAGCTTTCCTCTGTTTCAAAGCCTTGTGTACTCTAATCTTGTTAATGATGACAGACGTACCCTTTCAAGCAGGCCTAGTGTCCACACTTCAGTTACTAATCATGAAAGAGGATCTTGTACAAGAATTTACCAAATTAACACTTATTTCATCTGGTTCACAATTCCCAGGTTGACTTTGTTGGAGTTCTGGTTTCAGCATTAAGATGAAATCAAAAATACTCAGTCTGCAGTGCATCTCAAAATGTACTTAGCAGAAAGTGCCGATGATTGCTTCACCACTCCCACCAATCACCTCAGTGTTTATTATTGTAGCAGGCTGCTCAAAGACACAGCCCCTGCTGTGCTGAGATGGCCAGCATCCTGCTGCCCTCAGATCAAGGTGGCCAGCTCTGGGACATAGTTCAGTGACAGAGAGAGGCTGGCATCACAAACCTAGCCCCAGTGTATACGGGGCATACATGTTGACTTTTCTGGCAAACTCACTTGTCTTGTTAGCTTTTATACAACATAAACTTTAGAAACCCCAACTCAGCCATACTAACAACCCATTCCCCCTTTTTCCCTTTGAAGAGAGGTAATTCCTCTAGTTAGAGGGCTATCAACCCATGCTCTAAACTGATTTTCCCTTATCTCTTCTTCTTAGCTGTAGTAGAATGATTGTTGACCTTTCTCTGTCTTACTTACAGAATTAAGATTTCATTTTGAAAGCATTTGTTTAATAAAGAAGTTACTTTTTAATGTTCTGAAAAAGTATCATTACATCTAATTTGCTTTACACCTCGGATATTTAGATCTGCTCATAAGTGACACAATCTTTATGACACAATAAAGATCCAAAGTCACTCAGACACCAGTTCTGTTGTGATAATCTCTCTAACATTCACCTGTTCTCACTAATCATGACAGAAGATGCTACCCAGTACTTCCCAGATGAGGAAGTGATTATGCAAGATTTACAAGTGCTAAAGCTGACTGTTTCTGATACAAAAACACACACCTATTGCAGCAAAGAAAGACCTGTTTTCACAGGAGTCCAAATGCTGTAAGTTTGCAGGTGCAACAGAGGGGAATATATATATGGACCATATATATTGCTTCCTCAGAAGTCACATCTAAGTGGAATCAGCACTAATATTGGATATATGCAAAGACTGAGGGTCGTATTTATGACCTTAAGAGATATTTAAGTTGTTGGTTGGGCACCATCATCTTTTGTCTTGTAATACCTACAAATCAAGGTAAATTTAAATATGTTAGCACAAATTAAATGGTCAGCGATTTCATAAGAGACACTGCATGTTCTTGTTACTGAGCTCATCTCCTACTCATTTTGCATATCTGCACTACCTTGGATTTCAGTGATCTTGCACTTGATTAATGGTTTTAGAAAGAAGATTGCCAACATGCACTGTAAATTGTACTCTGTACTCCATCTAAGGCAATGCAGACAATGAAGGAATTCTACTGCTTTCAGGGGGCTTTAAATAAAGGTCTCTGTAGTAAAAAAAAAAAAAAAGTCCTGGGGCTTGCTGAGCTAAAACTTGTGTGTAAAAAAATCATTTATTATTTTTTGTTGTAATATAATTCTTGTTGCTGATTTAGGTCACAACTTCAGGACATACAGCAAGGTAATGTTGAGGTAGCTGTTGATGCAGGTTGTTATTTCAGGACACATAGCCGTACCAAATGAGCATTTCACACAATGTCTATGTATTCACACATACAGGCTTTTTACTTCTCTCATGGCTCCCTAGGAAATCTCTGTTAGAATTTTAAAAGTATATGGGTAAAATATGATTATTCATTTTTATCAGTGCTACAGAAACCTGCAAAGCCACTTGCTTACCATACTATATGTATTCTCATTTGAGCAAAAATTCCAGGTTAGACAACTTCTTGTAAAAATACTGTATTTTTTGGAAACAGATTTGTGCAGATGCCTTGCCCTGCTGCATGACCTGTCACACAGCGGCACACCAGTGAATCCCGTGAGACAGAAACTGCTCAGAAAGGGAATGGCACCATGTCAAGCTGGCAGCATCTGAACAGTACCAGGCCACTGGTGTTAGGGTTACCTGTATTGAATGGTCAAGTTTTAAATTCCATGGTGGTGTTTTAAGCTCCCACATTTCTCTGTCACACCAAAACACTGCAGTTGAGACTCCTTCTGTGTTCCTGACATGGTGCTGAAGCCTGCTGCCACAGCCTTGGTTTACATTTATCTTCAAAGCTCAGGGTTGCTGATGTGATGCCAGCAAATCATCTTTTGACACTGCAAATGGAAGTTTTGTGGGTTTATATCTGGAAAATGCACCAGATATGGTACCATTCACATCAAGGAAATTTCTCACTAGACTCCACACTAGAAGCACTCTCAGTGCACACCCTAGCTAAACCCTTGTATCTTTGACTGCAGTGATTTACACCCACCTTCCCCTAGAGTATATAATTCTCTCTCTCCAAAATGTTCATCTGTTAATACCAATGTAAGCCTGGATGATAATTTATTTGGGTCATAGAAATAATTCATTTAGACCTTAATGTGATTTTTCTATCAAGCCATGAAATCTGATTTTTTTTCCCGTCACCATGTCCACTGATTGAATGTGTTTTCTGTCTTTGTGATTTACACTGTACCTAATTGTAGCATGAACAGGTTAGTTTCTCAGAAATAACTAACAGGTGTACAATTATGTGCACTCACATTACTCCCATCCGGGTGATTTCACACTCCATATCCAAATGCAGCAGCTTATTTTTCTTTTTTTGGCAAGTGGTTGAAAACTAACTCAAGGTGGTATGTACCCTGCTGGAAATTAAACTGCAAGCATGATATTTCACTATGGTCCTAAGACAATGTTTACTTCATTTTGTAAAGCACCATAAAAAGTTGTCAGTCAGGTGAGTTCATTATTTGTGTATCCTACAAAGCGTATTAAGAAGACAGATCACTTTCTATGCAATTACTTGGAATCATATCAGTGATGAAGCTATAGGCAATTTTCTATATTCTCTAGAAGAACATAGAGTGCACAAGATGCTAATGGTGTGACATTTAAAGAATCATGAATAAGAGTCAATAATTTCTTTAATAGATTTTATAGAACATCTTAATTTAGTAGCTGGTTTTCAATTGCTGTTGCTATTATACAAATTATATTACATGTATTAGATATGAAGATGGAAGACTTCTATTTACTTTTGCTCTTACCGAAACCAGCTCCCTAAACTGAAGCAGTTTTTCCAAAGTTCATTCCTGAAGTCAGTCTCCTAGCTGCTTCTCTTTGTAGAGCTGTGGGTTAGGCCACTGTGTGCTTGAGTACCAAGTAACAGAGGCAATTTGGCATCTGAAGTGGATGAAGTGGTGATGATAAGACCTGCAGAGACTGGAAAACTAATTATTTTAGGCAAGGGGTTTGCTTATGTTTTCACTGTTTGTGACATATCTTTGGTTATCTTTTTCTTTAAAGCCAGTTGACTCCTCTGTGTTTCTTGATGCTGAACACTCCCTGGAACAGGAACTAGAAGCCTTCCTGCCATCTCGTATTTTCCTTAATCATGCTAATATCATAACCTTTTGCAATGCCTTTAAGATAAAGACTTCCATGTACATTTGCCTAGCACTGAAGACAATTTTGCCATGTGGAAAAGCTATTTACTCTGTTGTCCTAACCAGAAGCATACAACATGGGTTCTGGGCATTAAACTCTCCCTTACTTCAGTTGTGTCCCTGATTTCTCTTCTGCTCAAAAGCTACCTCCAAAAATTCCAGACTGAATACTGATACAAGAAACACAAAATTAGTGTAAGTTAAAACTGTGCCTGAAACACATTACAAAAAGATACCTGGTGGTCATTATAACTTCAGAAGCTGTTACAATTTATATCATTTATATTTTTTATTAAACATATTTCCAAGTGACTTAAACTGAGAAAATGGAGCTATCAGAGGTCATGAAGTAATTTAAGGGAGGTTAAGAATCTGCAGGAGATACATCCAACTGGATCTTCAGTTTGTCCACTGTGGGATCAATCAGCATTTTATAACACACTGGCTGCATGTGAGATGGTCAAGAAGGCCAAAACACAACAAAATGCACAAATGAGGTGACTTTAAAAAGTCATAGAAAATGAGAGCAAAGACCTCGTTCCAAAACCAAGGATTTGTAGCATTCTTTACAAAGCCTGCAATTCCCGTATATAATGAATAATTCTGCACACTTCATTCTTCCAGGCTTCATAAAGAACAAAGAGGTAACGCGGTGTGGTGGTCGGTGGAGAGGTCGCCGCATCTTCCCAAAAGCATCCCTGGCCAGGGATCGCTCCAGCAGTGCCGCGTAGCAAACTGGCAGGCCGACTTTCACACCCGTGCCGATGGAGGCATGAAAGCGCACGCTCACACTCAAGTTGGATAGCTCATGCGCTACCAGAGGCAAAGAGTCAGGAGGGGTTCCTTGTATAGAGTTACGAAGGGTTTATTGTAAATCCATAACGAAGAACCGAAAGTGAGGGCTGTGACAAACATATATAGGGGTACAGAAAGGCGGTGGGCAGAGCACCAGTAACCAATGGTTTGAGGGTGCAGGAGCGGAGAGAAGGCAGGGTAATATAACAACAACCTTTAAGGAGTAAAAGGGGTATATGGCCAACAGGCCAACCAGACAGACCAAATCTGCATAGAACCACAAAGCCTGATGGGGGTGGCTTTCTTTCTCACCCTGACTCAGGGAGTGATCTTAAACTTTGGAGCTGGCCTTACCAACAGGCCTCTCCTGCTCCAGAGTTCTTTGGCCCCTCGGCCTCCGCTGCTGCTGGCTCAGGCGTCGCAACAAAGAGGAACCTGTAAGACCTTCAAGAACAAACTCAAATTGTGTGGCTGCCCTCCAGAGGTTTTTCTCTGGTTTTGTTCTGCAATAATTGATAATAATATGCCTTGCAAGAAGGCCAGTATTTTGCACATCATTCAGGAAGGGTTTTCAAAACAAGATGCTCTAGTATGATCCCTGGAATGAGTTTCCCCCTTTGAGTGCTTCAGGTCTTCTTTAGAGGGCAAATCCCTTCAAACTGATCTGCTTTACACATTGACCAAGGGAGTGTGGGCTGAGCAGTGCTTCACCATGGGCTGATTCAGGCAAGCTGGCCAGGTGGGCTGCATTGGGGCAGCCATACCTGAAAGGAGGTGTTGCAAGGCAGTTGGATAGTTACCACAATGAAAAAAAACTAATATTTCTTTCAGGTAAGTAATCTGGTAACCTACTCTCTCCGTGAAACTCCTTGTTTTCTTCGAGACAGTCGGAGACCTTTCTGTGCACCAGCAAGTACAGAATTCCTTTCCCCTTTCTTCCCTCACATCTTCACTCAGCACTAATGCAAAGCTGAATTTTCAGTCTGTGACAGTCTGGATATCAAGGCATGGGAAGGGCTGTTTGTCCTGTTGTTATCCCGGTATTCTCTAGACTCTGGTCAGATTTCAGGCTGGGCCGTGTATCTGCAGCAAGGAGATTTAAACAACTTTCAGCGAGTCACAAAGAGACAAGAAATTTTCATCTCTCAAAAAGGATAACGTGGGGAACTGTAACTTTTTAATGCACTTTGTGAGACACATTTGGAACAGTTTATGTTATGCCAGCTCCCATGTTATGTGCTGCTGGCTAACAGAACCTCCAGTACAATGGTAAGGGCATGCCTGCCAGACTCTCTTGCAAGCTGGTGTACCAAGAGTTGAAGGGACTAAAAAATATCCACTGTAGAAGTATGGAACAATAATAAATGTCATCAACAGTCCTGAGTGTAGACAGAAGTCTACAGGGAAAGTGGGAAAGGTTTGGGTAGCTGGTTGTCCTCTGTGTGTCTACAATTCAGTGCTGAAAAGAGAGTCATCTCATTTTGGAGGGCTCTTGGCAAGGGAACCAGAGGCTGACATGTGCATGGGGTAAAATACACAAAAACAAATTAATGTAAGGCCCAGAATTTGGCCACTATAAAAGCAAAAGTATGGGGAAAGTGCTTGGGTTAGAATGCAAGTTTATGAAGCTGGTCAGTGCATAAAGTCCTCAGAAAGCATCCCTAGGGCTACATTCACACTTTCAATCTCCAGCAACAACCAGTGGCAGGAGAAAGCTTCAGGAACTTAAACTGAAAGAGAATAGGTTTAGATTAGATATTAGGAAGAAATCCTCTACTGGGATGGTGGTGAGGTACTGGAACAGGTTGCCCAGAGAAGTTGTGGATGCCCCATCTCTGGCAGTATTCAAGGCCAGGTTGCTCTGACCAGCTGGTCTAGTAGGAGTTGTCCCTGCCCACAGCAGGGGGTTGAAACTGGATGGTCTCTAAGGTCCCTTCAAACCCAAGCCATTCCGTGATACTATAATTCTATGAGACTGTGGACCACAGTTCTTTGCAAGAAGTTCCCAGTGCCAGAGATCAGTGAAGAGAACTCAGAAATGGCCTAATGCAGTTAAGTCTCCCTGAGGAGAAGGAGGAAGTAGATGGCTTTCATCCCTTACAAACCTGTCTCCTCTGATTATAGAAGAGCACCATTCTCCCAGTGGAATTTCTCCCTGGAGAAACATTGCAGAGAATCGACTGTTACCCTGAAATAGGATGAGCCATATATTAAGGTAAACTTGGGAATTGATGGGCAAAAAAAGCACCAGAAATATTGTTCTGAAACAAGTTACAGACACTGTAAGGTAAGCAGGATATTTTAGGCTCTACAATGATGTGTTTTTCAGTCATGGACTGTCTGAACTGGATATGCCTGTTAACAACTGGAGACTGTGACATTTGTAATAATACAGGAACAAAGTACCCACAGTTGTTTTTACAAGTTGTGAATTCATGGAGTCTCTGTGGTGGAGAAGTGGACCCTAATAACTGGGCAGAACACAACACAGCTCTCAGTGGGCTGCAGACCTCTGCTGAGATGGTCCAACTGTCACATCTTAGCAGAGCTAGAATCAGAGGAGATGGACAAATACATTTCCCGTGAAAGGACAAATGCTAAGGGAGAAGGCAAACACTAAATACTTTTAAATTTTTTTGTCTGTCAGGCATACATCCATCAGTGCTTGTTTAACCACTTACTTGGGAAACAATATTTTCCAGGCCACCATGTGGGTAGCCCTTGGTATCCAAAGGACTTTGATGCTAAGGTGGGTAGTCAATGTGTTGATATGAAAGGTCTGTGGGAATGATACTTTGGTCTGATAGGGAAAAAAGTGGTAAATAAGGACAAGTGAAGGCCTGAGTCTTTTAAGAAAGATTTGTTTGCTGCTGAACTAAAGTGGATACTGGGTATCACAGAGCCAGACAGCTGGAAGAGAGGTAATGGGTGAGGTGCATCCCAGTCTGAGGGGCTGTCAATGTATGAGGGAGGAGCAGTAGAATATTATCAGGTACCAGAGGATTAGGGAAGCCATTCATAGCTTGCTCTAACCCATAAGAAAAAATGGTAAAAGGGCTTAAAGCTGAAAAAAACCAGCATGAGTTAGCTTCTGATTCAGAGTGTTGCTAAGTACTGTGTTGTCCCAGCTAGATTGTTTTCAGAACCCCAATCATATTTGGTTGCAGCTTACCCAGATTTGCCTATAACACACAGGAGTCTGCAAGGCAAAGATGTCAAAAGTTCATTTCAGTGAGCAAAATTGGTGCCACTGGTCACAGTACCACTGGACTTGGGCCAGGAAGCGATACTGGGCTGCTGGTAAGTGCCCAGGGCTGTGATGTGTGAGTTCAGTATTTTTTCACTCTCCAGAGCTAAGCCTTCCCGAGGAGCAGCCACTACAGGCTGGGAGCAAAGAGCAGGGCTGGTGCAGGACTGTCCAAACACTAACAGGTACCTACAAGGCTATTTCCCTTGAGGCTGTGGTGAAGGGTCTCACAGAGGCTGGCTGTGTTTCCCTGAATCTCTCGCTTAAACAGCTTTTCCTTCCACCTCCACAAATTGCAATTCCTGGCTCATTAAGGGGTCACCAAGGTACAGTAACAACCACAAGGTAGTCATGATACTTTGGAGTAGGCCTCACGTTGCTGTAACTGTTTCCATGGCTGGGGGAGCCTTTCAGACCAGGTGAATTTATCAAATTCACTCTCTCTAAATTTATTCGGGTATAGCCTTTCAACTCATTCTACATATTAAAAAGAGGTCCAAAAAAAGCACTGGTTATTATTTTTTAGGCAGAAAATGGTAAGAAAAAATGTCCTGGTCTCAGAAAAATAGGAGGCTTATGTATAAGACAGCCTGTAAAACATCCTGTCACAAGTGAGAAAGCAGATACATGAATACATCCAAGGAACTGAAATTGAGTTAAGCTGAGCTTGGCAATAACTATAATCATTCATCTTCTAATTCTTTGACTCCTAAATAGCTCCGGTTTTTGTGCTTTACTTTGAACTTTAACACATCTTCTGCTACCAGCTTGCTGACCATCCTTTCTCAGGAACAAACAGAAAATGTCCATATGTAGAGGTTTTTGATGGGTATCAAAGATTGTAGGGAGAATAAGTAGTATAGAAAGGCATGGTGTCCAGTGGGAGGAAGACAAAGGGTGATGGATGGAACAGATTCACCAAATGGTTATTTGCAAAGAGGAGGTCCTTGGTAATGCCAACATCAAGAACGGCTTACAAAGACAGCACTGCTTTACTCAGCCCAGAGATGGGCTTTGGCTCTGAAGAGACAGAGGTGCAGAACTCATGGTATAACCCTATTTGTATGAGCCAATGTCTGTTCAGGGACAGAGGACTTGCTTGTAATTGAAATGGAACAAGAAAGCTAGAAGTCTCTTTTTGGTCATACCACAGCTTCCTTCACTGTGTCATGAACGGTCTAGGACGTGGGGTATCGCAGAAACAAACCTGTGTCTAAGCCTGCTCCAAGGCCCAAGGACACCCACCATCCACCATATGGGTAAACATCCATGCCTGAACATACAAGTCCCTGCTGAACAAACTTCGAGCTTGTTCATACTTCAAAGGATGATCATGGGCAAAAACAGTTTCCCCTCCACCTGCAGACTGCAAGCACTACAAACAGGAGACACAAGGGTTTCAAGAAAATCTGGGTTTCAAGAAAATCTTCCTGAGAGATTGCTGACCAATACTTGGAAGACTTGTACGTATTCATATTCACTTCAGGAAGGAATTGCAACAGCCTCGGTCTCATGACTGAGCATGAGGCTTTAGAAGCGTAATGTGGACACTGTGTGGTACTAATCACAGGCAGGAATTCATACAGGAAGTCTGTGGTATACAGAAGTCTGTTGATTTGATGTAGCTCATAAGTGCCACTTTCTTCTTCCAATATGGATGTAAACCTATTTCTTAGCCTGGCTGTTGCTAAAATGAGGATACAACTTACCTATGTCATGTGGCAGTAATAAGCCTCAAATAAATGATGCTTTCAAAGTGCTTTGCATTCCTTTAAAAGAACGTGTTGTACAAACACAAAATATTTCATTCCAACTTTATGTAAAGGTTGCATTTATAAATGCTGTACAAGTGGGTAACAAATGATTAACAGATGTTATAGCCATATTATAGAGATTAATGTATTTCAGATGGTTATAAACTATCTATGGAGTTGGTGGACTCTTTAAGGATCTGGAGAAGTAGATTAACCATGGATTAAAATATCAATCATGTGTTAAACTCATTTATAACTTCACCATTAGTAAAAAATGTGAATTTACTTTTCAAGAGGCTTCATTCATGGGGAAAAAGCAGCAGTGAATCAAGCCTACCACTTCACTGTTACATGTAAGATGAGGGGAAGCATTACTCTTTGCTTTAAAAAACTTCATTTTGTTGCTACAAAAGAATTCATGTAATGGAAATTACACATTTTCAAGCTCCTCCTCTCTACTCTAAGAAAGAGTAACATCCCCTATGGCTGTGCATTAGGCGCCTGTCAGTCTTTTCCCACATAACTACTAAAGTGAGTTTGTTATATCATTCTCCTTAAAAATTGATACAGAGCAAAAATCAAGTAGGTGTAAAAATACAAAACCTAAACCTCAAATTATTCAACTCACCCAGGGATCTTACACCAGTGAAACTAGTAAATAATGTGGTAGCAAAGCTTCCTTTGTACTCAATTATTCCATTTAATCTCAGTCTTTTTCAGAAGTGCTGCTCCAATTCAACAATTCTTACTTAAACACTTAAACTTTTTACAGCTTATGAGTAGTCATCTTATAAGTTAGTCAGCTTTTATAGCTTATAGTAGAGAATAATTAGTCCAGCTTTTTAAGTTGTTCAGCATTCAGCTTTATCTTCCTGTCCTCTGTTTTTCTAACACTTTTTAAATTTATACTTTTTTAGAAGCATTGTTGAGTGCTTAGTGTCATTTATTAGCCACTGCATTAGACCATGAAAGGGTCTACTGCATACAAGTTGCCTACTCTGCAAATCCGGAATAAGTCAGTAAAGTTACAGGTGATGTGACACAACAGCATAGAAAATATCTATAGAGCCTGACTTCTAAATAACATTTTTTGCCCGTCTTCTGCCTCATCCTGTTCATGGAGGTGTGAGTTGTTTCATCATTAATCATTCAGCATAATCAGTCTGTGGGGATATGCTCAGTCTGGGGTTTAAATCAAATTATCTGCCATCTTGCCTGGTCTTAAGGCCTTGTGAAGGGTGCACAAGGTACCCTTTCCAGCTTGCCAACATGTACATCTCTGGGCTCCTCACTACTAGCCACTGAGTCTCTAAGCACAGAAAGAAATATGTTCCTGCTCTGTATGTTGTAGGAGTAAAGTCATGGATATTTGAGAAAGAAATGAAGGATTATCACAAGCACAGTGTAAAATGGCTTGCACTAACCAGCAGCTACCCACATAGTTGTATCACAAACACCTCCCCTTCTCCTACGTGTGGTGTGTCAGACACCACTAAATGACAAGAGCTGGTAAATAAGGACTTGTACATAGCCTGTGGTAAACTAGTTTAACTATGTCCACTGATCTTCCCTTCAACTTAAATTTGTAATCTGTTAACTCTCCTTCTGTAGTAAACTCCAGTGCAGGGTAGTAAAGCTTAACAGGAAGACCTGTAGACAATCCTGACTGACTCACAGCTGTAGCATGTGACCTTCTGAGAGGGACTGGTGCACACAGTCCTGCTTGGGACTGTAACAATTATGGATGAAAAGCTTGAGCTTGTTAATTAGGTTGAATCTTTCTTTTCCAACAATATGAGGTCGCTTCTGCCTTTTCTTTTTTTTTTTTTTCAAACTTGATTCCTGTATGTTTTCTGCTCCTGGCCTACTGTTTACCTCCCTTTACATATGTGTTTTATTTCATGCTTCTATTAATTGAGGTCTTCCCCCCTTCCCCATTGCATGCCTTGTGTTTCAGAAGTAAGAAAAGAAACTGTATCAAATCAATAAATTCCAAGCTGAGAGGCCAGCTCCATCTAAGCCCTTAGACCCACTGGGCATTGGCTTGCTGAGTGTAACCTGAAATCTTAAAACACTTTTTAGACGAACATTAAGGTACAAATGAGGGCTGGTTTGTCTCTCAAGTCAACACTTAAAATGAAAAACCTGATGATGTTTTCATTGAGGTGGAAAGAGTGACAGACAGCCTCTTGACAGCGGATTACCAGGAGAAAGAAAACAGAGCTAAAGTTCTGTTTTCACTTTCCACTGGAGAGTGAAGGAGGGAGGTCGGGGGGCTGGGGAGGAGATTGGAAGTGGGGAACTGCATTTTTCCTTGTGTTTTTTTGTTAGGCTCAGTTACACATATATCACCATGGCTAAATTAAAAGGCCTGTACTCTGCTGATGGATGGGCAGTAGGTTTTGCTTGGAACCACAGGAACTCTCAGGATAACATTGGCAATACCCAGCCCAAAGGGAAATTGAAAGTATAAGCTGACTGTTAAGCTTCCCTTCCAGTAACAGACTGTAGCCCAATCCATGCAAGCTCTTTCTGTACTCATCTTTCTACAGCAAAATATTTTAGACATCTTTTAGGGCCCAGTCCTCAACAAAGTACTTAAAGACAGAGGAGTGGAAATTCACACGGAACTCCCCTGAAAAAGCTAGACATGGGAAAAAGCAAATTCATGTATCATAAGAAAAAAACAGAGCTAATTAAGGGGTACAGATGAGTGCTCTGAGCAGTACTTCACTTGCCAGCAGGAGTAATTCCAACAAGGAATTTGTCTTCTCCAGGCAAAGGCAGCAAACACAAACCATGACAGAAAACATCCAAAATTACAGCATGCTTAAATGAAAGCAAGAGGAAGTTTTCAAGAAACTCACATCCTTGGCATGATGGAGGCCTACTCCTCATCCCATCAGGTCCAGTCTGTCATCTTTAACTGGAAACTGTAATATCTTGTCATCTCACTGCTGCAGCCCATGTCTCAGAATCAAGCTATCTGTCTGTCCTTCCAGATGTCTGTATTTCCCTTGTTCTGACATAGTAGGCTATTCCCGTAAGTGGAGGCCTCTGACCGTAGCATTTCCAGGAGGAACAACTTCATTGGCTCTGATGATACAGGTATTTCTGGGTGCTGGGCCAGTCCGTGTGGGCACAGGGGACCTGGAGGACAAGAAAAAGCAGGTACCCCTTCAGTGACCTTCTGCCCTCTGGCTCCTTGCCTATTTTTGCCCATATACCTCTGGACAGCAGTAGCAGGAGTGGGAAAGTTGGGAGACTGCACAGTCAACACATCTGTTTCCAAAGGCAAAATTTCTTGTTACTTTCTGAAAATCAAGTTCCTCCTTAGGGTCCTTTAGATTAGGCTCCTCGCAATTTGCTCCATCTCCTGAAAAAACACCAACAAACCATCAAAATAAAACTATCCATTATGTCTGATAAATCTTGGCCAGGTTCATCTCTGCATTCTCATGGCCAGAATAAACACTGCAAAAATCCACCATGCACATGTCTAGCAATGCCTTTCCTTCACTGCACACAGTCATGCATAAGTTTTAAAAATTTTAATCTTTTTAAATAATAAACCAAGTAAATAATACAGTAAACAAAGAAATAAAGAAAGTAAAAGATGGTTGAAAAAAATCACACATGGAGTGAATGTGAACCCAGTTGGAAAAGTTTGACATGTTATAAAATACATTTTATTTTTAAGGGAAAGAAAAAAAAGATAGAGACACTTCTCCAGTAAGTCTGACCCTAGACTGGAAGGCTCAAAGAGTGGTAGAAGTGAAAGACATCCCTGCACTGCTTGGCACCAGAGTATCTAGCATGTGTTGTTGCTCTCACTGAAATGCAGGCAAGAATTGGACCCTGAGGCCAATATGTAGCAAAAATGGGTACCAGAACAGGCCTCTACCTACAGCAAAGCAACAATACAGGGGAGACAGGGCTAGAGGATTTGAAAGAGATCAGATCCACCGTGCAACATGGGCAGCAGGACACCAGGGAGTGATTGTGAGGATGGGACGACTGGTGAGCAACTGAAACTGGATTTTGAAAGGAAGCTACTAGTACAAGTCAGAGATGCAAGAAGTTCCAAATGTAAGTTAGTGAAGGAGATTTTTTTCTGTGGGTTAGTTGGGTTCTTTCCGCTTATGTTGTTTTGTAGTTGTTCAACCTGATCATTTGAATTTCATCATTGGTAGAATTAACTGACTTGTCAGTTAATCTAAAATGCTGCTATGTGATCACTTGAATATAAATTACTGGACATCCAAAATTTTTTTCTTTTTTGTATGCAGAAGTGCAACCAGTTATTGACAAAGAAGGAGGCAGAATAGAAAGCGAAGATGTAAGTTCAGCAAAAGAAAAATCAAAAATGCAGAAATCATGTTGCATATCAAGTGTTAGAGCATCCACATGCATTTATGTGACTTCTTTTCTGACATTTTCTATGTTATATTACATTTTCCTGGTGGAAAAGATAGAAACCTAGATAGAGGAACCCATCTTAGGTTGGTGACAGGAGGGCTGACTAAGAGCAAAAGATGTTTGGACTTACAGGTAACTCAAGAGCAGCATTTTTCCAGCTGGAAGTTGTATCATCTGAGGCTGTGTGATATCTGCAAGGTAGGTAATTGCCATGGACAGACTATGTTCCTGAGCCAATTTGGTAGTAGTCAGCAGCCTTACAGTAGAGGTGTTTCTGGCCATGAGAATTTTGAGATTTTTTCCTTCCTGTTGAGAAGCAACATGAGTAGAAAGAGTATATGCAACTTCACCGAGTCAAACCAAGGCTGGGAACCTGGGACTGACAACATCTGGGAGAAAAATTAATTCATTTTGAAATGTATTATATGCTGACTATGTAAATCTCTTAAAGGAAGCATGTCCACAGGCTTATTAAAGATGATTTTGCCTGTGCAAGCTGCTTGTCGTGAGATGTTTTCCCCATGGTCTATGCTGTCTACCCTCACCTTCGACATGTCACGCCATGTTACCATACCTACTGTAAAGTGAAGCAAAGCAAAGGAGCTCCTCATTAGGTGTCTTAGTATTAGGGCCACTCTTTCTATCTGTGATTCCCATCACAGGCACTAGGTAAGGTAGTCCTTTTGATGGGTTTAATCGTAAAAGCTAGCATTCAAGGAAGATAAAAAACTTCTTCGACCTCTCTTCTTTATATCTCTCATTATCTGCTTTATACTGTCATGGCTGGAGAAAACATATACCATTGTCCAGGATCTTTGATCCATAACCTTTGGTCTATGATCTTCAGTATCCAGTGGTTGTTAAACTTTGATCCCAGGTCTTGAAAGTATTTTCTATGTTGCTTTTCAGGAGGGCAAAGAGCGAGTCTGGCCATTTCAAAGTACAGTTTCTCAAAAATGAAGAAAATTAAGGAAACAAAACTATCAGGAGTACAAGCAGAGCTATTCCATACCTACACAGTGGTGTATTTCTAAAAGCCCTGAAGTCTAAAGTTAAACGAAATTATGGTGATAATATGGTGGAAGCCATGTCCCATTGGCTTCCAGCAGAAGTGGTGTAAGGACCTTGCATCCTCAAGACGGAGTAGTGTTGTCCCTGTTTACAGGTGCATGAGGAGAAAGTGGCTCTTAGGAACCATATATTTGTGTTTGTTGTTCTTCCCAGGCCACGTACACATCCATAGCAGAGGAAAGGCAAATACATACATGCAGATATGTGTTTGCAAAATATTCAAGGAGGAGGAGAAATGGAAATTGGTATGCGATGGAATTGACATGAAATGCAAGTGTACAACTTCTATATTTGTTTGGGCCCTGACAATAGGATAGAGGAAATTTATCTTCAAAAGTCCTTTGTAGGACCCATCTTCTTTCCTTTTCCTCCCTCGCTGTGATCTTTTTTTAGTATAAGTGGTGTGACACACCTTTCCTTCACATAATTCAGTATTTAGAAGTGTGCAAGAGCCCAAGAAGGTGGAACAGCAATAGTTGCCCATGTACTGGGGAGGACTATGCAGCAAACTTCAAATGCAGAGCCCAGTACTTAAGACGTCTTATTAATTATCATTCTATAACATGAAAAAAGACTTTCCAGCTGCAAGGAAAAGCAGGCAGCTGGGTCTCTAGGCAGCAGATAACAAATGCAGGCTGCATTTGGACCAGAAAAAGGGATTCAGTTTGCTTTCCTAGTGGTGGTTCTCCCCATTGGTTGCTGAAAGATGTGTACAACAATTACACCAACAAAGAAACAGCTGTAATATTAGGTAGGCTCAGTCCATGACTGCATGAGCAGAACAGTACAATACTGTGGTCCATCTGCTCCATTTGTAAGGATTCATTCTACAAGCTCTTTCCTGCTTCCAGGCTGTGTGCCTGACCACAGTGCAACAGCTGCCTAGGCCCCTTCTCACCCTAGAAAGTGGAAGAGATACAAAGCCAGAGGAAACTGTTGCCCCATAAAAAGAATAAATTTCTCTCAAGTCACATCATGTTCTATCCTACAAGCTTAATATAAGAACATTTGTATTATGGTAGGAAAAAATCCAATTTAGCCATGTTTGCTGTGTCACAGAGATCAGCATTGGAAGCCTAGGGAAGACCAAAAGGAAAAAGCATCAACATACAATGATAACATCCAGCATGATCTTCCAGCTTCCAGATATCTGCAATTCACAGGCTTCAGAGCCAGCATATTCATGTTAGATAATCCTTGATAAATCTTACTTCACAAACTTATTTCATTTAAGCAAGCATACATATGACACACAAGCATACACATGTACTTTCCTCTGGGTTAGAAGAATCTCCTGTTTTTATGGCTGATTCTGTATTTGCTCTTGGAAAAGCTGAAATGCATTTTACTCTGGCTCAGTTTCATGAATACTGATGAAAATATTCGTATTCACAAGGATACATATAAAATGAAATCTCATATTTCTGTATTACTCAATATGTAAATATTTGGTAAGTTGTTATATTTATATAGTAATACTCAATTAAATATTCTAGGATTAACAGATGTCCTGAATCCTTTTATGTACAGCCATCCCAGATATTGCCCAAACCATAATAAACTATTGTAAGTTTGGAAATACCATAAGAATGCTAACTTTTTGATAGAAGAATTCATAAACAAATCTTGGTACCTCTTGGGGAAACAGGTACTGCATTGTAAATATTTATTATGGATGTATTACCAAGAAAGAGGCACAGCAGGAGCTGTACAGCTGAAACTAAGTTGCTATGAATAATTTTGTTAAAGAACACTGTCAACAGTATTTATACTGTGTCCAAATTGTGCTAAGTTTTTACACGCTATTAAGAAGATAAGATCACATACCTATTGCAGTGTTTGGAACTCAATCAGAGCCAAGAAGTCTGGCAGAACTCCGCTGCAGTCAGTGCCTAAGCCCTTAACTGATCAGTGTTGCACAACGTGCCCCTCTGCACAGCACGGCTCACCCCAGGGCTTCCGAAAGGCACTTTTCCCTACCCCAACGCCCCAGTGCGGCTGCAGCTGAGCGCCAGTATGAAATGGGTCCGTAAAGGGAAAGCGATTAGACCCCAAATGCAGTGAGCTACTAATGAGTATTTTAAGGGTAAATAGACTCGTTCTAGGCAAATTCTTATTTGGTGGAGGCACAGTGGAGAGAATTACACTCTGTTGAATACATACAGACTTCAGTGTGTCTGTGTGTGTGTGGCTGGATTCTGCTCAGATAATCTGCTCTGTCTTCATCTACTCAGGGGTAGAGAAATTTGCAGGTGAGTCCACGAATGCAAATGAATGCATGAAATATGATGCTAGCCCTCACAGCTTAAAGACAACTGTTTGCAAATGTGCAGGTGTAGATATTTAAATTCTCACAGGATATCATTATAGAGTAACACACAGAGAAACAATCTAAACTCAGGAATATATGCCTGCTGTTTTCACAGCCTAGTTCTTAGGCTGTAAAAATTTATGAAATTTTTAAACATAGGCTATTCCTTACTTTAATGCTTTCCTTTTAATTTTGTTTGGATTTTCCTGGTGGCACTCTACGTAAAACGTTAGTTAGGGTCACGAGAATTATTTTTAATCCAAGAGACTTGCTTCCTTAGAACATTCAGTCATGTGATTTAGTTTTAAGTAGTCCTGCAAGGAGCATGAAGTTGAACTCAATGACCCTCATGTGTCCCTTCTAACTTGAGATATTCAGCAATTCAATGAAAATTATGTAAAATTTTTTTTTTCTCTGCGAAACTTCATTTGAAATTAGACCATCAGAGTTGCCATTCCAGAAAGATAATTTGAAAAGGCATTTGTTGTCTATCAATCAAGTTCTGGATTGAGTCCAGAGAACTGATTTTAAGGATATCTTTAAACCGTAAACAGCAAGTTTTAGGCCACATTTCTTAAGAAAGCCAGTTTTTTGAGACTAGAACTATTGTCTGTTTCTATTTGTTTCTCCTGTTCACCATTAATAATGTTTCAAACATCAGCAATTTCACTCTAACAGAGAATATGAAGTCTCCCACATCACCAAGTTTTTCTAAGCCTGGAGACAACAGCACCCAGGCTGTAAGAACGACACCTGTGGTGATCCTTTATGGGGTGCTAGAGGACTGAAACTGGGCAGTGCCATCACAGAGGCTTCATACACCAACGGAGACCACGGACCAGAGCTGATGCCCTGCCTTGGCATCACCCAGCACCCAGGAAACAAGCCCGCTGGAGGCAGAGAGCAGCTCTCAGTGGCTCGGTCTGAAGAGGACGAGCTGGAACCAGGCAGCGCTGCCCGCTGGCATTCGTAGATGTGCGTCTCTGCGGGTCCCTTAGCCACAGAGGTTCCCTAAGCAGCAGAGCACTCGCAGTTCGGGACCTCCTGCCGGCTCCGGCTGCTGGCAGGAGCGCGCTGCTGCGGATGCTGTTCGCTGCCCACAGGTGGCAGTGAGCCTTCACTGATCGCCAGAGAGAAACCAAATTTGCCTCGATGGTGTCTGTGGGCATCGGCCTGAGAGCCCCTGCTCGAGGTGCTCAGGTCTGGCTTTCGGGGAGCTCCTCAGCAGAGGACTGGCTGTGTTTTTCGCTCCTTTCTTCAAATACTGTAACACAGTCTGTGGTGACTGGGAAGGGTTTGTAGGTTGGTCAGAATGAGCAAGATCTGCCGAAAAATTCACTCAAATCTGTGATGTCAGACGGTGTCGATGCAGTTGGAAAATCAGCACTTCTAAGGGGAATGTTTTGGAGATGGTGATGATTTTATTATTTGTATCTGCCGGAACACAGGCTTGGTGTGAAAAGACAGAGCAAGACAGGGAAAAAGAAAAGGAACTGCGCAGATCAGAGAAGATCAGAAAATTGCTCATGTTATTCAGAGTAATAAACTTTGCTGTCAACAAACACAGCTTCCCTTGGATTTTTCAAAGGATAAAACCACCATTGTTTACATTTAGGCTCTCCTCTCTCCCATGTCCTTCATCACAACAAAGTTATTTAGGTTCCCTATGAAACAACCATATATATGCCTGATGTTCCAAAATACTTGCTGAGTACAAGACTTCACAGATAAATAGATTAGATTAAAGAACAAAAACAAGGGTGTTGAGTGGAAAAACAGACCATAAGTAACATTTGGCCAACCCATAAGCTGAAGATGTTTGTATATACTATATAAAATCTAGGTGTCTGTCCCTTCATTTTTGTCCTGGAATCAATAACCACATGCATCATGTAGGTTTGATTTTTTGGGGAGGGTCTCCTTTTTTCTTTCCAAAAATAACAGCAAACTTCAAAGTGACATATAACATCAGCAAACTGAATAAACAAATGTAATTTTTTCTCAAAATGACTGCTGCCTAAAAGTGAATTAACTATGTGAGTTTTTCTCTGCTCTCAGACAGCTGTGAACATCTGCCAAGTGACTGGAAACCCATTGCACATGGTGCCACCTGCATTTTGATACATAAAAACAAGCCAAGTTTTGCCATCATGTATGTTTTTGCATCTCCACTGAATCCACTGGGGTTGCGTGCATGTAACTGAGAGTTTAATCCCAGCGGAGCTCTGTTGTGTTTCCCCGTGACTAAGTTCAGCAGACTTCAGTGGAGTCACAGGATGTAACTGAGACCAGACACACTCTATTGATAAATACTTTTAGCAGTAAATCCATTTACCAGTCTGCTGCCCTGCTGCAAAGTTTCCCCTAAAAAATGGATATTCCGACAAATATGGCTTGCTACTAGACATTTACAGCTTGATGGACTGATTTTAAGACACAAATTTTAATACAACAGAGTCTTCTGATGCTTCCTTGTGAAAAAAGAGTTCTGTGAATCCTCCATTCCATGCCCCTGAGCCAGTGTGGAGGCACAGGTCCTATGAGGAAGACCAGCTCACGATCTACATCTAGTGGGAAAGAAGCCTGGAAACAGGGCCTCAGAGGACATCTGAGTCCTGCCTCTACAAAGCAGTGGCCAGAGTCACTTTGTGAAGAACAGTACGTTCATCATGTTCAGCACCCAAAGAAAGCTGATTTGTTTTTGGAGACTCCTGGTCTGGAATGGCCCTGATCTGGATGTCTGGAGCTTATCCCGGAGAGCTGGCAGTGCAGGTACAGAAGGTGAATTCTGCATTGTGTCTCATCAGTCCCTGCCACAGGAGAGAGGTTTTGTTCTCAGGGTACCTAGAAAGAGATACTAGCTAGACAATGTTTGTATTCTTCAGGAGAACAAAACCCCACTCAAAGAGTCCCCATATCACCTTGGGACGTAATTTTAAACTCTGATTGAGATACTGCAAGGGAAAATATCAAAAAGAAATTTGCATTTTTTTATTTAATAAAATTAATCTTTGAAGTCTTTGTTATTTTGTATACTATGTGCATTTGTGACTCTTTTGAGCAGAATCATTTTCACAGGATCTGCATATTGAAATTTTATGCAGGAAGAAAATTCACATACAAAGTAAAGCCAGAATTGTCTGGCACAGAGCTCCTAAGGACAGATGGTGCCACCTGCATCCTCGAGTAAGAATAGTCCCGGCCAGGTTTGTAGACAATGACCTATTTAAGTGAAAGAGGGGAAAAAAATCCATGAGCTCTCTTCCTATCTAAGCGCAGAACATTTACAGCAATAGAAAATTATTAAAACTAAACATTATTGAGAGCTGTGTTTTCACTGACTCATAGGTCTTAGGATACATGGAAATTTTCACTGCTACTCAAATCTGTTATTTTTTTCTAGCCACCCAGCTTCTTCTCCAAAATATGTTTGAGCCACAGATCCTGGGTTTTTATGTAGAGGCCTTCCCTCTGTTCTCCTTCTTCATCTGACCAAGATTTTTCAGCCTTAGAGTTTACTTTAAGCTGAGGTTATTGAAAGGCTTATTGTTGCAATGAATTTGCAGTTGTGTCTTGGTTCCATATTATCTTGCCACTGAAGTGAAAGATCTCACAAGTTCAGCTCTGAAGGAAGCACTGAAGATTTAAATGTCATTTGAACATACATTTCTTTAAGAAGCAGTAAGAACAACCAGAGTAAAGATAAATAAAGGAAGGAGAAGAAGGGTAAGCATGTGAGGTTTTTCTTAATATGAAAAGTATTCTATTTACAGGAAAAACATTTCTTTCTTTGATTATCATTGGACTCCATTTCCTGGTAAGAAAGTATTTGTGCTGTGTGCATTTAAAATTTCATCTGTCTTTTGTGGAAGAATGTTTGAAACCAGATAGTCTTTCACTTATTTAATAATCAATTATTCCCAAAAGTTTGTGTGTTTGTGTAGGTATACAGATACATGTCTATACACCACAGGCACTAGCTGACACTGATTTTGCTTCCTTTTCAGCATTGTTAATTGGCAGCCTGATGAAATCTAATTTGTTTCTAGAGAAGTGAAAAGATAAATAAACGTACAGTTTTAGATCTTACTATAGGTCTTTCCTTTCTAGATTTCTTCTATCCAATACATTAAAGAAAAGTCTATTCAGATCTGCTCTCTGCTTGGTGTGCTTGAAACCAGCAGAGGCTACAAGGTCTGCTGACAGCTCAGTCTGTTGACAGTTGACAAAGGTGAATGTCCCCTAAGTTCTGGCATCTCACATTTTGGAAATAGACTTAAGTAGTTGCCTTCTACCAAGAGGTAACAGTAAAAGTTTAATCAGTAACATTCTTTTATGTCAGGCTGAACGGAAGGGAACCAGAACACTTCCTGTGGTATTACCATTCATAATAAAATTTTTAAATGCTCAAAACAACCAGGCTATACAAAAGGCTATACAAAAACATGTCACCAAATTTTTATAAACTTGAAGGTTTTTTCCATTTGAATTTCAGGATGAAGTCTGAGTCTGCTTTTGACTTAAATACCCAGTTTTTTTCCATTACTAATTAGAATTCTTTGTGGTGGAAATCATTCAGGTGGAAAAATGGAAACTACCCTGCCTCTCAGTGCAGTTGGGAGCCATGGGAAGGGATGTTCAAGGAAATGTTTGTGTACACCTTACAGTGCCACAAAACAACACCCGGTCTTGATTTGTTTAAGCTATATTTTTATTAACAAAATGATAGGAACGTTGTTTGAAGACTGACTAAAGCCAGAATAGTGGTTTTGTATGACATCTATGCAATTTAGATAGAATTCATATGAGGTACAATAATATGGATATTTATAGTCACTTTTATTTTTTGTTGTGCTTGAGGTTGTTAAACATTTTTATGCTCTTCTCTTTTTAGACTAGGGACCCTGAAATAAGTTGTTTTTTTAACGTATCTGTAGCGTATGTGTGTTTTCATAAGCTATATTTTTCTATTTTACTGTGCAAATACAATATGAAGACTATCCCTTTTGCCAGGAAAGCGAGGTTTGATAAACTCAGCTGAAATGGAATTTAATGAAAAGAAATGAATGAGTTAGTTACAAGTTATAGGTTAGCTCACTGAACAGTTTTAAAAGTTTCAAATTAAATGACACATTAAAAATGCCTGCTTTCCCAGCTTTTCTGGCACAAAACAGCTACAACAAAATGTAACTAAATCTCTTTTAACATCTGAGTTATAATAAAACCACAAGAGAGATTTTTTAACAAAGATCAGGCTACAGACAGGACTGAACAGTCTGAACACTGACTTCTGCACTTAAAAGCCTCAATGAAGTGTTAGTCTCACATGCATAAGTAAACAATAAGCCAGTAGAAGGAAACAGAGGCTATAAAACTGCTTCTTTTACCTTAAATCTGGTTTCTCAGACCTCTCCAGGTAGGCTTTCAAGCAACAAACTGACCAGATTACTATCTTCCTTCAAGTGCCTTGACAAGTTATTTTCCAGCCCAGTATTATTGAAAGTTTAATTTCTCCTAATGACTTGATATACAAATTCCATCTTTCAGGGGAGGTTGTTTCTCAGGAGGAAAATATATATATAACCTCATTCATTTCTGCACTGATTTTTTTCAGATCCTTCTGTGTGACATAGAACCTGTCTCAAAGCTGATATGCCAGAAAATGGTAGGTAAAAAAAAAAAAAAAGTTTTCTAAACTCTTTCTGAAACTCTGTTGAGATAGTGCTTTCTTTATAAATTTTAGATTCACTGCCTGTAATTTTTCTTAAATTCAGTGAGGAATTAATTCCTCACATATCTCACATATCCTCAGTGCCAGCACTGAAGTTTTATGTGATGTATATTACTATTCACTACTGAAAAAAGAGAAAAGTTGAGTTTCTTCTGGATTTAAAAGCAAAGAAGCCCAGATAGGACAAGCCTCTGTGGTCCACGGAGCATCTGAACACTGAAGGAGCAGTCAAGCTCTTGGCATGGGAGAACAATACAGCTGAAGGCAGAGATTAAGGATAGATGGGGTGGCTGCTCGTCCTTCCCTGGAAGCAGTCATGTGGGGACTCTCTGCAAGGGAACCAGACAGCCTGGCTATGAAGTGTTTGCTACACGTGCAGAGGACGTCTCTTTACACCTCTTCATGAGGTTCTTTCATATTCCATCCAGCCTCAGGAGATCAATTCACGTGTTTGTGGATGTTTCCTTACCAGCAAAGAAAACACAGTAAAGTGAGAAGACTGCCCCCTGTGGGAAGTTAAGCAGAGAAAGCGGTGACTGAGAATGGAAAAGTAGGGAGAGTATTACTGGAATACAGAAGCAGAAAATTAGAGCTGCTTAACCAATCATTAGGGCTGTTAAATCCCCCCATGCCATGAGGACACTGCAGGGGCAGAAAATCTGGACCACAGGCAAAATTAGTACAGTCTCCTGAGGTTTCTGATGCTTGATATAACTGAATAACCTACAGATCCTTTATCCACTGGGTAACAAAATATTCACTTGGTGCTGTCTTTGCTGCTTTTGAGCTAGACAGAAGTTTTCACACTGACTACTGTGGGAACTAGGGTACGCAGGAGCAGGAAGAAGCTATATATATCCCTCAGAAAAAAGGGAAATCAGGTGGAAGAGTAGTTGGTAGATCTTGGTCAGAAGATTTAAGGAAGAGGCAGGTGTCCAAAAAGTAATCATCAAAAGCTGCCAGCATAACTGGAAGAAAGGCCTGTTATTTCTAAATGGGTATCTAGAGCCTATTGCCATTTGACAGTTTTGAAGGTTTCTTTGTGTAGTCATCACCAAGTTTGGAAAAGTCCTCCAAGATCACTGAGTCCAACCATTAAACCAGTACCACCGTGTTCACTGCTAAACCACACTCCAAGTGCCACATCCACAAGCCTTTTGAACACTTTCAGGGATGGTGACTCTACCACTTCCCTAGGCAGCCTATACCAATGCCTGACCACCCTTTCTGTGAAGAAATTTTTCTCAGTATCTAATCTAGAGCTCCCCTGGCACAACTTGAGACCATCTCTTCTAATCCTGTCATGGATGTTAGTTACATGGGAGAAGAGGCCAACCCCCACCTGGCTCCACCCTCCTTTCAGTGATAAGGTCCCCCTGACCCTCCTTTCCAGGCTAAACAGCCCCAGCTCCCTCAGCTGCTTCTCACAGGACTTGTGCTCCAGACCCCTCACCAGCTCTGTTGCTGTTCTCCGTACACATTCCAGCATCCCCGTAGCATTCTTGTCATAGGAGCCCCAAAACTGGACACAGGATTTGAGGTGTGGCCTCATGTGAGCCAAGAACTGGGGGACAATCCCTGCCCTGGTCCTGCTGGCCACACTGTGGCTGGTACAGGCCAGGATGCCATTGGCCTTCTTGGCCGCCTGGGCACACCCTGGCTCACATTCAGCTGCTGTCACCTGCACCCCCCGGTCCTTTTCCTGTGGGCAGCTTTGCAGCCACTCTGCCCCAGCCTGTGGCACT
>VYZQ01055568.1:77174-94886 GCA_013400655.1 Mystacornis crossleyi
AATACAGAAACCCTTTTAAAAGGATGAAGGTATTTTTATTTGAAAGCCCAGTTTATAATGACTGTTGTCCATCAATCCAGAACTACTTTCTTGCCAGGGGTCTTTATTGTTTCTTTCTTATTACGTGGTATAACAATTCTTTGGTACTCATTTCCTGAAGAAGATTACTTTTCAGTATCAAACTTCGCCAACAGGTCTTTTTTGGGCCAAAGTCTGCAAATCTGCATTGCAGTGAAGCAGGGCAGCTTTCCAGGCATTGCTGACTGCAGAGAAAAATCTGATGTCTGTTCTACTGTTTCTTTCTCTGCACATTTACTGCTGATCATGAATGTATGTACTCTGGGCTGTACTCAGAGTTTCTTGCAATGAAACACAAAACCAAGAGAAACCTGACTGGTTTTGGGTTTCATTACAAAATCCAAACTCAGCCTCATTTTGTCTGAAAGTTTGCTAACATTCTCAATGTCTTTGAAATAAAGTGGATGCACTTATGACTCAGCTTGGCAGATTTAAGTTGTCATATTGAAACAGGTATTTGATAAAAAAAGGTGCATCAGAATGAGCTAGAGCACCACAGCAACTTAGAAGCCCCATTATCAAACTAGTTTAACCACTTCCATATGAATGCTAAACATTTGTAATATAGAGGCCAAAGTTCCTTTGACGCAACAAATATTTACCCAATTATGTTAAATGGAGCAGATTTAATTACAATATAATCATAATTGCAGGTTGCGATCTTTGCTGCTTTCTCTCTGTAGGTCATTTCAGTTGTGGCTTTCACCAGCTAGTACAATTTCTCATTTTATTGCAACATATTAAAAATACTGTTGTGGATCAAGGTGGTAATAGCACTGTGAAAAGACCTTGGATTTTCTAAATTTGGCTTGCAGTGTGTAGTTGTGGAGGACTAGACCTGATTTACAGATGATCTCCTCCATATCCACATCCTTTTATTCATCCTAAATGAACCAACAGTCTGATGGCCAGCAAAGTCTATGGATGGAAAGAAAATTGATTCTTGTATATTTTTCTAAGACTCTAGAATGGGTCATTCTTCTTGGGGGTCTCCATTTGAAACTCTTTCCTGAGCCTCAGAAACAAAACTTACCACAAAACCCCAAAAATCTTACCACAAAAATTTTATCTAAACCTGATAAATTCCAATGAAAACTCTCAGCTCAAAGTCACTATTAAAATTTTTCAAGTTATTTTTCAGTGACATTCCGAATTCCTTCTCATGTTTCCCCTATAAAATTACCTACAAAATCACTGTTGTGTGAACCATAACTGCATAATCCCAGTAAGAAACTTAGACGTAAAGGAGGATTTTTTCAGACAAAGATTACTGGAGAAATTATCTCAAATCCGGGTGTACAGGGGAAGACGTTGCAAGTATTTTAGTCAAGGCTGTGAGGTTAATCTGTATTTCACAATAGCTAGGTGAAACAATTTCTCTCTTGTTGGGCATTGTTCCAATCCGCCCTTGCCGGNGGCATGTGATTGACACAGATACCATATATTTTCCTCTGTGTTTGAAATTTTTATTTCCATCTGAGAGGGTATGCAAGAAACGAGCAGGTCTTGCTACCTGTACCGTTGTCCATGAGGTTTTCTTTTTCAAAAAGCTGAAACATTTGTGATAATTCTAATGTCTTTTATAAAGGACTCAAATAGTAATTAGTTCCTTCAACCATCTATAAACAGTCAGTTCTTTTTTAGTCCGTTGTTTATTTTTAGAGCCATCAAGAATGTAATTTTTTATTATTGTAATAGGCTTGAAACCTTTCTTTGGCACCAGATTATAGCCAAATCTTCAAACTGGATTATTTTCTTTGGAATTTGAAGGAAATTTTTTTTTTTTAACTCAACAGCCCACTTTGCTTAATGCAGGGCAACAGATTAAGGACTGAGAATTCCTGAGTCCCACTGGGAGACTCATGAATGGTTAATATAAAACTCTTGCATGCTATTCAGAAGACCTGAGATATTATTTGTAGAAATATTTCATCTGACTGATATGCGAAGAGAATAAGTGTTTTCCTGTCCAAATGTTAGTACATCTAATATAACACCAGAGCTGTCTTTAAAATCTTTCCACACCATCTGCAAAAAATAAAACAAAACAGATAAAAAACCTCTTAAACAGACTAATACCTTAGTCAGTGGAGTTATACATTTAACAGGTCACTGTTGTAGAAATGTCTCCACTGTCTTCTTCATGCAGTAGTAGATCACAACACCAGTATTATGCTGTGATGAGCTGTGCACAACTTAATCTGCAATGTAACATTAAGCAAAGTTGCATTAGTGTCTTGGATTCATGGGGACATTGCAAAATTTAAGCAAAACAGGGTACGTATCAACATAATGGAGAAGTAAGTGACTACTGTGTCAGATTATTCAAACCACTGTTCCCAGGAGATATTTCTTTTCTGTGAGAAATCAGTCACTCCTATCTCTAACTTACTTCAAAACTGAGGCTTCACAGCTGCTCAGTACTTCTCTGGTGGTTGGCTTTTTACTTTGGACACAGCAAATATTTCCTATCAAGGAAAATCATTACACTCCTGACTTCTCTTCCTTTCAGCATGACTTCTGTCAAGTGGGAGCAGTAGGATAGCAGTAAGCAGGTGTCCCTTTTGCTTAGTGCTCTCCTTCACAGTGAAAAATTTGGTTCTGGCTTTTACTAGTATTGAAGGGAGTTTGTCTAACTCCAGTTCTTCCATGACTAACAAAATTATCTCACAAGTCAGCCTGCCAAACCCTCAGGACTAGCCAGAGGGTAACCTGCAAGAGAGGTTTTCTTCTTGCAATGGCTCCTGAGTTCCCATCTGTTTATAAACCTCTTACACTGCTCAGCAATTTTGCATGTGGTGAACGTGCCTCACCAACCTTATCATGTCACGTCACAGCCCCTTGTTAACATATGGTCTCCTAAATGTAGATATTCATCTGCTTGACTTCCCTTAAAAGCTACTAGTATAAAAGAAAAAAAAACCCTAAATACGAAACAGATGTCAAAGTGCACCTTGGGATAGATGTATTACAGAGACAAAACATCATCAGACTCCTCAAGATCACATTCTAGGGTTGCTTTATTATCACCTGGTCATGTGGCATGCACCTGTGCTCTCATGGTTTTGCAACTGGCTTCAACACAAGAGCCAGTCCAGAAATATCTTGGGTTTTTTAACATCTCTTGTGTGTTTTATTGTGTTTGTTTTTTTTTGTTTTTCTTTCTGTGCTGGAGTTCTATGACTCTCAGGGCTTCTGTATGCACTTATTGCAATGGAAGAGAGAATAAAACTCAATTTTTACCCCAAACTGTGTACAAATAAAACTTAAAAAAAAAAAAAAAAGATATGTCAAAATCAGACTGACATCCACAGGAAGTGAGATGGTTTGCTAAAAATTGTAATTAAGTGACATTATCTGCTAGAGTTCAAAATACCAACACAGAACACACTTGCTCTTTGAGATGTAGAACACTTCCACCTGAGTGTCTCCATTCTGAGCTGCAGAGCCTCCAGAAAAATGAATACTGGCCTCTACCAGCCTGCTTCCCCTAGGCCACTGTGTGCTCAGCATCTGTTTGCCCACTCTGTGTCCTAGGCAAGCCAGAGTGGCATCTGGCCACTGACTTTAGGGGGGACTTGACCTGGCAGGCAAGTTCAGAACACATCTAAAGCTCACTGATAGCACAACAACCAAATCACGCTTCTCCTCCTAAACAAGATGTTGATACCAGTGCTGATAACTGCTGGCCCAGTCTACAGGGCACATGCTTTGGGAATAGCTATGCTGCAGCTGAACCGAATCTCCTTGAGAAATGTGGAAGGTTACAGGGATCCTATGCCAGGCCTCTTCCCTTGGGCAGCATGGCTGCCCTGCAGAAGGGAAGGCAGGAGGCTGGATATGGGGAAGAGCAAAGCGGTGGAAACATGACAAAAATCAAAGGGCCAGGATAAAACCACTTAGAAAGCAGGACTACCTGAGGAAATGCTCTGCATTGACGTCATGTGGTTTGAATACACCTGAGTCTAGGCTGAAGTTAAGCTTTTTTTCCTCCTTGGGACAGCTGAAATACTACATTTCTCATCATCCTCAGCATGATTCTGTGGAAATCCACCAAACCTGGTATATTTCCATTCGGTTTTTGAGCTAGTGGAGCTGAGAGCTACTACCATCTCTTTGGTAACCTGACAGGACTGGAGCTCTCCACCAACTACTAGTGGAGAGTTCTTTGCATCACTCTGGGCACTACTTGTTATCATGTTGACTGTGATAGTTACTCATCCTAAATACAGTAGCACAGATTCCAGACTTTACCATAGGATGAGCATGCAGTCACGTAAGTCTCCTACTCTTTAGTCTGATGACTATTCAATATCCAAAGGATTAGCATAGTTTTTAAAATAGTTTCTAATGGTTAAACTTGTTTTCTAACAGTTAATTTTTAAACTTTTTTTTTTTTTACTGTAACAAAACCCTTAAATTCTGTTCCCTATACTTAATACTATAACAGGGATACACAAAAAAAACCTGTACTTGCAAGGTCCAACTCGTGCTGTGTTTATGATTTCTTGTAATGTAGCAACACCAAGTGTGAGCCAGCTTCCTTCAGTGAGAGTTGCTGTGCACTAAATTGAATGTCAACTCAATGTATCTTTACAGCAGCAGCGAGGAGCCAAATACAGCACTTCATAAAGAACTAGGACTTACTGAAGTTGAGAACCTTATCCATACAAAAATTAGGACATGGGAGTGCTAATTTCTATTTGATTAAAACAGAGGTGTGTGTGAGTTTAAAAACAGGTCAGGATCACGGATCTTGTAAAACTAGGTCATGTGTTCTGCCTCCCGTCACAGCAGATCTGGAGGAGTGGGGTCTGCAGGTTGACGACTGCATGCCCTATCAGTCAGGCAGGAACCCTATCCAGAATTCAGACTAACTTACCTGGAAGGGAATGTGGCTAGACAGTTCCCTGCTTTACTACACGATTTACCTCTCATACCTAGAGGCTGAAGCGGTTTCAGTTTGTTTTATCTTTGGTGGAAACTTTCATCAAAGAAACAATTTTGATCTTCCTTGAAGCAGGGTGTTTGAGCTAATGCCAACTGCCAAGGCAATGCTGTACTCTCATATACAAGGGGTATTGCTAAACATATTGTATCAGCCTTACATAAACATCTAATACTTTCAAGTTTGCAAATTTTTCTTTCCAATGCATCAGCTTATTGTATTTTCAATGTATCTTCATTATTTGTCTTGTCATTGCAATTCTTCAAAGAGTAAACTTGTCTGTTTTTATGCCTGCATATCACATTCTTAAAAGCCATAGGGTTTTTAAACTGTTGCTTTTCCCAGAAATTTAATATTAAGACTTTAAATTGAGAAAGCACCCCTTAGATTCAGATTTTTTTATAGCAGTACAGGATATATAGAGAGAATTGGTACTTTCATTCTCTTACATAAACTTTACCTCAAATTTTGGGATGTGGTTCCAAAACTACTAAATGCACCCTATTTAAAGTTCAGCAGGACTGAGGTATAAAGTACCTCTCAGGAAGCAGATCTAAACTGACAAATAATTTACTGTCAGGTTAAGAAGTTGTCTGATTCATCAGGCTCCCATTAGCAACCTCTAAGAACTCTGCAAAAGAAAAAGATCTCGTTTATTGATTTGTTTTCAAGGTGCTATCCCAGTCTTATCTATGTACAAAAGGATAAATTTAGGGGTGTATATAAGCTAAGGGACATTTCTATAGGCATTCAAGAAGAACAATTTAAAGACACTCCAAAACCAGCATTTTAAAGTGCTCCAAAGAAATGGAAGAAAAACAATGAAGTCTAACATGATTTTTTTCCCCCTATTACATCCTCTTTCCTTGCAACATATTTTCCCTATAATATGCTCTTTTTCCAGAGAATGAATAAAATCTTCTTTAATCCTGGTTCACAAGAACTTTGAGAGAGTTGAATCCCTTCCCCAGCTGCCTTTAACTTTTTTTGTTAGTGGCCAAGGGTGAGACAGGGAGGGAGAGTGTGCCTGTAGATGTGTTAAAAAGGGGGAGAGGGAGTGAAGAGACTCCCATCAGAAACGCCTGTAATCAGTGGTAGGTCAAAGAGGCTATGCTGAATTGCTGTTTTGGATTAGGTTTAGGTTGGGGATCAGGTTCAAGGCTGAATTGAGGTTAAGAGTTTTGGGTTACTGTGCTGAAATTTTGAGACACTCTTGTGAAATTATAGCCCCCAACAAGAGGAGTCAAATGATATCCTAGGGAGTAGGTTGAAGTCTCACCCTAAGTCTAGTAAGAATACTGGGTTGTCCATAAAATTTGTAGTTTGAACACACTTTAGTGGAATTATTAATTCGGGGCTTTAGCTGACAGCTCTAAGGTTTGAATCATGTGAAGTTTATAATTATAGTCAGGATTTACCTGCAAGGTCGGGGTAGGAGACATTATTTTTTGTACTATCTTGATGCTTCCCATCCCAGTCTGAGGGGTGAGGGGATGCTGGTGTGCTTTTTGGATTAATATTTGTGGCTGAAAGATGGGTTATTATGTTTAGATTAATAATGGAAAAGGATACAGTGAATTACAAATGTAGCAGTCAACAGAGGAAGCAATTTTAAAGAGTGAAGAGATCCAAACCTGCCTCACCAAAGAAATATTTGCTTTCATTTTAAACTGTAACTAAACCTTTCCCCTTGGGACAATTCAGTTAGCTAGCAGGCCAAAATCTGGCTTCGTTATTTACTGGATGATCCTTAGAAGATTGTCTGCAATCTCTTCTTCAGCCTTTTGAGGAGAGGAGATGGATGAAATGGCACAGCAGAGAGACATTTCTGGAAGAATTTTCAACAAGATGCCCATCACCTATTTCCTTCTGTAACATGTCTGTCTTTTTTACTACAAAATATTGAAGAGTCACTAACAGCATTACAGAGTTTCAGCATCCTTTGCAAGAATATAACTCTCATGGGTTGTTTTTGTGATGAGGACTGCTTGTGACACCTATAATTCTCTCCTAGAAGTACTTTTATGCCAATGCTTTATGTCCCGTTTAGATCTCAGTCACGGCATGTGGAATATTTGTTGTGACTGAGATATCTGCAACAGAGGTGCAATTTCTGTTGTGACAGAAATGTCTGCAATAGAGGTGAACATTCATATGAGCTTAGGATTTGAACTGTCATAAGTGCTGTCATTATAAATGTTTTAACATGAAGACATTGGTCATAATCTCTTTTTAATGATTCTACGTCTTGGAAGAAATCTGTCACCCTGCATGGAAAGAAAGAGCTTGATCATCTTATTCTGATGTAGTTTTAAGACTGGGTAATACTTGCAGGGCAAGGGGGCGATGCTGTTCCTGGGGTGAATCTCCAGTGAGGAGTGGTTGCCATACGCTCTTCAGAATTGAAATCAGAGTCAGCTGCATCATGGCTCTTGGTGTCACTGCAAATCTCCACTAGCTTCATTGAAAGCAGAGTGGGCAGCTTGCCGTGGACATGTGAGACATGTCACCTTTACCATGCTCCAAGGGGCAAATACCTGATCAAGGATCACAGAATCACAGAATATTCTGAGTTGGAAGGGACACACAGGGATCATCAAGTCCAACTCTTCCATGAATGGCCCATGTGGGGATCAAACCCACCACCCTGATGTTATTAGTACCATGCTCTGATCAAGTGAGCTAATGGGGAGATGTTCCCATAATATGGAGGTTCCAAAGAGGATGAGAGACCCTTGGGTCATTCTCCAGTCTCTACAACTATGTAGAAAGGTAAAAGGCAAAAATTGTATAATAAAAGGTCTAGGAGGACTTCTTTTTCCCCTACAGCCTCAGTCTCTTGGAGGAACCAAAGGCTTGAGCAGGCCCATGTCTCCTCTCCTTTAGTACTAAGGTAAGGTTCGCATTTTGTGCTGACATATGGCCAGGGTTGGATTCCAGTTTTTCCCATCACAACTGCATGTGGCTGCTAGTAAAAACTAATGGAAACCTTACAGCAACACAAATTTAAATCTTAGTCACACCCATATGCTCTAATGCAACATTTTTAAAAAGCAACAGTGTGGTCTTCCTGTAAAGATTGCAAGGTAAGTTGTAATAACTAAATAATGACAAGAGAACTAAGGAAGGATGGATGCCAGTTTCATGAATGTGTGAAGAGATCTTACTAAATATTTGTTCAGCACCAACGTAGTAAATATCTGTTCTTGCTGAGAGCACTTGTAAGCTGTTTTATGGAACTAAACTTATTGTAAAAATTAAATATTCTTAGGGTTTGATTATTTCCACACACTTTTTGTTGGAAACCTAAACTACAATAGGAGTTTGGCACGTGATAACAAAACTTTATCACTCCTATTTATTATAACTGCAATACACATGTAGCCAGAGTGCTTTCATTACTTCAGACATCTGCTTGTTGACATACAAGTTACATTACAGAGAGTTTACCCACTAAAAACTCATTTGGTTGGCTGTATAAAAGGTGTATGTAGAGTTAGCATTCTAAAACAGCATGGACTTTATGTGAAGCATTTCCCACAGTTATTTCAGTCATAACAGCACAAATACAAATTCAACTTCTACAATGAGCACTTTCTCTTACAAACTAATTCCAATTTCTTCCACTTTACACCGAGCTCCAACATTCAGCCATTTTTTTCTTTTCCCTCCCCAGCTCACACACAAATTGTGAAGCTACACAAGTGCTGTGACTTACTGCTTTGCTTCTGAATTTTTCTGTACAGGATGGTCAGATCTGTCAGTAGGTGACAAAGAACAAATCCATTAAGAGAAAGAGAATTCCTACCAGTTGTGCAAGTGACTCACTAACAAAAAAGGACATTTTATTTTTGAAATCTGTCTTATCCTACTCAATTTCTAGTTAGAGGTTTAATCTAAAAATAAATGAATCTTACTGCCTAATAAAAGAACAGACCCATTTCATCTTAGCAGTTGTCAGTGATACTCAAATTTCTATGAATTTCATCGATCGTCATTTAAAAAAAAAAGAAGTCTTACTTTTTACTATTTATATAGAATGTGCTTGGGTCCGATTCTTTTTCTGAGGATCAGGAGACTTCTGTTACGGCTGAATGGAGTGACTTTCCTGCTCTTCCTTGATCTGATCTATCACAGTGGAAGCATTTCTGCTTATAACAGTGAGAACCACATTTGACTTTAAACAGCATCTGTTCCAGTTAGAACCGGGCTTTTCTTATCAGGAGGCGGGGGGAAAGAAAAAAACAAAGCCAAACCACACCACTCACAGCTTTAAATTAAAAAAATTAAATTAAAAAAAAAAAACTTTAAAAAAAGTCTGTAAACCACAAAGTCAGACCCCAACTGAGACCTTCCCTTGGATTTTTCTTTGAAATATGTGGTTATAATTCATTCTCTCCACAATTATTTTTCATATATATGAATTTTACTTACATTTATTTTTCTTTACATCCTAGAATAATATTCTTACTGTATTTTTAACACTGGAAAGTAGCAAAACCTTGCTCTACCAGCTTTGAACTAATTTTGGACAAAATTTACACTCTGGACTTAAGCACTCCTGGCTTTTAGCCACACCTGGAGACATAAATTCCCTTTACAGGTTTTGTATTCTAAGTGGATGGTCACTCTGGAAATGCCTACTTCAGTGTCTCCATCCTTTGCTAACTCAGTGGTAATAGTCCTGGCCAAGAAAGTTGGCCCATGTCATATTTTACTTTCATGATTGCCTCAAGTTTAATTTGAATATTCTTCCCTGATTGTCAGCAATGTCATGAAGTCAGCTAACAAGGGAATCTATGCTACTGTGGCATAAACATTAATGAACAGATTACTGCTCTACTAGGAAGAATAATTCACAACTCAGGCCATTCATGGTCTTCTTATTTTCCAGTGCCAAACATTCTTAAAGCAGCAGATCATTTGTCCTTGATGGCATCCAAAATCTGGATTACAGTTCACCATTGCTATGGTAGGCAGAGGAAGGTACCAGATCTCTATCCCTGTCCCTTTTTCTTCAGTTCTTGTGCCCTGCTGGGTTCATGAAGAACAGTAGCGTAAGTCTGTGTGATGGGAGAAATGTCACACCAGGTCTTTAACTTTCTCTTGATCACAGGTCATTTCATGAGACGAAGCATTGGGACATACTTGCTCAAATACCTGCTGAAAATATCCCTCAGTTTGAACTACAGGACATAATCCAAAAAATGCCAAGGAACTCTTAAGAAATCATAAGTGTTCTGATATTTCAGTGCCTGCAGCAAAGCAGTAACCAACCGCTCCTTTTTCCAGTATAGGAGGCTGACTCCCCCTCATTCTCCTCCTCTGTAAGGATGATGTACTGAACTTACAGGAAAGACAGCTCTTCAAGGTGATGTCTTTGAACATGCTGGTAGATCTAACAGCTATCCTGAGCACAGTCTGCTTTGGGCTCAGACTGCGCTGCTCAGAGAATCATGCTTAATTAATTACAAGCTAGAGCTTGAAACCTCCAGACTTGAGACAGCTTGAACTCTCTGGACTCCAGCTCCACTGCTGGTCTCACCTTGTGGGCTAAAGGCTTCTCCCTATGTCCAGGCTGAGATTCTCGTGCTGCTGCCTGTCACCCTCCCACCACACACCAGTGTGAACAGCTCAACTCCATCTTCTTTATTCCTTTTCATCAATTCTGGTTATGCTCTTGTATATCCCTGAAACCACCCCTCTTCCCAGCTGAACATCCTTCCTCTAATGGAAGCCTGTTGGGGGTTGAGAAGGTTTTTCTTTTTGTGTGTGCATGTGTTCTTTTCTCCTCTCAAAGGAATTTTTTCCCCATGTTAAGGGGCGATTGCCGGGGTACTTAAGAAAAACAAAGGACCTAGCCAGCCACAAGGGAGGGGCCCAATTGTCCTTTTTTTGGTCTTGGTGGCGTCTTCTCAGGTGGGGGAGCAGAGATATCTCGAGATTTAGAACTGGAAAAAAAAAGAGGTGGGGAAAAGGGCTTGGAATTCATTGCTCTCCTGGCGTTTGGAGGGAGTGAGACTGCAGCGGCCGCGGAGAGAGTTCATCTCGCCACGAGGCCGTGTTTTCTGCTGTCTTTGTCCTTCTGTCCTGCCCTACTTCTGCCATCTCTTCACCGCTGCTTTTGGAGCTTTCGCTGAGACACAGCACTGAGGGCACCACCCCTTGCCTGCCGAGGGGTCCCGGAGTCTCCGGCTGCGGCCTCGGAGTTCTGTGCATCTCGCCTGCCACCCGGGATACTTTTCTGCATCCATCCTTGCCGTCTCCAGCGCACTGCTCCCAGGGAATCCTGCTAAAGCACCAGGACCGGCTGCCCAGGGGCTGCTGAAGTTTCCTCCCATCCCTTCCCGGCTTGGGCAAGTTAAGTTTCCCCCGTGCTCCCCGACCTCGCTCCGGAGCACCCTTGTTAACTCCGGCCATCGCTGCAGCAAAAGGGAAAGTGCCTTACAGCCCCAGCAGCCATCACTGCCGTCTGATTCCTATTACTTGTTACTGCCTTAGTTATTGTTGTTTTTTTTTTGCTTTGCCTTGTTGTACATATATATATATATATAAGTAAAGACCTGTTATTCCTATTTCTTATATGTTTGCCTGAAAGCCCCTCATTTTCAAAACTATAATAGTTCAGGAGGAAGTGGGTTATATTTTTCCATTCCGGGGTGGGAGGGGGACTCCTGCCTTCCTTAGCAGACACCTGTCCAAACCAGGACAAAGCCCAAAATGCAATGCAGTGGCCAGATAAGGTCTGATATGTGTTAAGCAGAAGGGACAGTCCCTGTTCTTTCCTGACTCTCCGGAATGTGTCCTGCTCACCACACTAAGTGCTGCTTATTATGCAGCCCTCGGTGCTCAGGGATGCAGCTGGCCCAGCTCAGCTCACTGCCTGCCAGAACCCAACACCACACCCCAGAGGTGCTCCCTGGCCCTGCCAGCCTCAGACTGCATCCCTGAAGATCTCTGTCTTCCAAGAGCACATCTTAGTCTCTACCTGTGCTGGATTTCATGAAGTTCTATCATGAACCGTCCTCCCAACTTTCCTCACACAAACACGCAAAGTATGCTATCTACCACTGCAGTCTTGACATACATGCTTTATCCTCTCCTTATCACCACTGGTAGCAATGTTGAACTGCACTGACTCATCGCAGGAGACACCCTGCAGTATCCTACTTATTACCCACCTCTGGACAGAGCACAACCCCTTGAGCACAAACCTTAAACTTCAGGTATCCAACGAATTTTCACGTTCTCCCACTCAGGATGCAATGTCCCAGTTTGGACATAAGAACATTGTGAAAGTCATTACTGTAAATTTTATCAAAATGAGCAAGGAAAATTACATCCATTGCTCTTTTTTCATCCACAAATCCAGTCAATTTATCCTAGAAAGAAACCTCTTTAATTAAGCATGATTCTCCCCTTGGTAAATCTATGCTGACTTCCCAGTCACATTCTCCTTCTTTAGATTACTGCCGTATTTTTTATTTCCATGCCTGTATTGAATTTGAGTCTGATATAGGGAAGGCGGGGTTTGTTCAAATATTTTGCAAATGTTCAGAACTATGGAAAAACCTCCCAACCACCCGATCAGACAGTCTGCAGACGTTTGAAAGTTCTTAGATGCAGAAATCATGTCTTTGTACCAATCTTTACTTCGCACAGTACAATTTAACCCGTGTTGATTAAAGATCTGACACAGATGCAACAGAGACACTGAAGGGTAATACAAGTTTTGCTGAATTTCTAGTGTGCATAGGATTTAATTCATGCCTGCCAGAAGGAAAAAAAGAAGAAATATCCCAAAATAAATTTCTCAAAAAACACATTTGCTCCCAGCATTTATTTCTGTCTCATGAGATAAGAAAATACTTTAATTTTAAGCTCTGCAGTGGAACATCAAAGCATACTAAATTATGGTAGAATGCCTGTGTTTCCTTACATTCACAGCAATCACCCACTGAGGGCAACAGGAGCAACAGGACTTCTACTAATTTTTTATCTACAGAGATAAAAATAACTTGAAGTGCTGGGGCATACATTTATGACATGAATTTGTCAGGAGCCTACACTAACTTAAATGACTATTAACTTTACGTGATTTTTGATTTACTGCATCTTAAAGAACCTCAACACTTGTTGTCTCTGCCATGCCAGATAGCAAATGCTGTTTTCTGCATGTCAGCAGTGTATAAATTTCTAATCAGATTGTATCTGATAACATGGCTTTCTGAGTGTTCTACTCATCAACTTGTTTTAAATCACTTTCAAACCCTGTTTGTATGGCTGCATTCATAACCCAAAACATCCCAGCTACGACAAGCAGGATAATGTGGATTTAATTTAATCTGAGATACTCACCACAGCATAAGCTGGAGATTTAGATTCAGTTTGGCTCCTAAGCATTCAGGATCCAGTTGGAGTTACAACTTACATACAGGACGCTGCAAAGCAGTATTTTACCTATATTTTAATAGCAAACATAATACCTTCATATTTCTTTAAATCCTTTCCATTAAGTGAAACGTTTCATGCCAAGCTTTCTCCAGGCTCACATTTCAAACATCCCATTTCCAGCTCCTGTACATAAAGGTTCGTTCGTGGTGACTAGCAAACAAAACACCTTAATGCACTTCTGTAGCTGGGCCCCAGGATCTGGCCTTGCAGTGATGCACAATAATATTATGTATCTGAACGAGTCTTCAACCGACCAGTGCCAAGAAACAAATGTTTCAAGTGTGGCAAAAGTTATCAAGTTACAAGCATTGTATGGTCTAACAAGAAACCTGCAGCAATGCTCAACTGTTCTTGAACAAAGGAGGGCTGTGTCTGGGTGGAAATCATCACAAGCCTGGGTAGAAAGAAAATTTTAAACCAATCTTTCCCTGTGTCATCATCACATCTCACTCTCCCTCACAATCTCTCCTTCTCCCTCTTTCGCACACACACAGCCCCACAGCCCGCAGCTCCCCTCCCTCGTGGTCTGAACAGAGCCACTAGTAATGGCAGAAGCATATGAGGAAGCCAGTTGACTTCTTGACCCCCAAGTCATTTTGTAGATGTCACAGGGATGCCAAATGTGAAGCAGAAGGCTGTCAAAGATGAGCTGGGGCTAAAAGCAAGGCTGTGAGCTGTAATACAAAGCAGAAGGAGCCTCTGGGGAACAATCTGTCTTCCTAAGAAGTCTTGTGAACTGCTTTTTAGTATCAGGTGCATCATCTTGAGAAACCATTGTACATTCCAAGTAAAATTAGTTTAATGTTCCCACATAAAAAGGACCACAGCCAGGTGGAGGATCAGAATAGGAGGACACAATGTGGAACTAAAAAGTTTTGCATGCTTCTGGGGGAAAAAAAACCCTACGTGGAAATTTACTACAGATATATTTCATATGTAAATCACAACCACTTATTAAAGTGGGTATGAAAGTGGGTGATTTTATGAGTGCTAAATACGTCTACATGTTATCCTCTTGGACAGCAATGTTCATTCCCACCACAGAATTTTTAGAGGCAGTGGGAAGCAAGTACTTGGACTCTTACACTCCTGATGTTCCTAGGGGTTGGGACAGGTTTTGGCATTTTCTTCTTTCCAGTGAAGTTAGCTAGAGAAAGATCAGGTCCCAGCTCACTTATCCTTTCTGTGAGTAAAACATCACGGACACTATAACACTAAGAATATCTAAAAACTAAAGGAATTTCTTCAGTAAGAAAGACATAATTAAAATTAGGATAACAGATTTCTAAATCAATAACCCTGGCCAAAACAAAATGTGCTACATTTCTCACTAATCAAGTTGTTTTGAAAAATGATTACAAGCCTGAATCCACTGGAATACCTGATGCATTAGTTAGCATTTTCAATCCCACCTTTTGTTATTCTCTTCCCATCTATAGAATTATTCTTGGATGATAATACATTGCCAAATTATCTGACCTTGTTTGAGTAACCCTGAGGGAAAAACTGAGAGAATTGCAGGGTATAAACGTATGTTTAAAAATGCACATAACAATAACAACGAATTTATTTTTGCCCAACAATTACATTTACAGCTTTGAGACATAATAAGCCATGTCAAGATGGGGCTTTTCTGCTCATTTGGTCATGATGAGTGGTTACCACATGTTGCTTACCCTTGCACCATGTCCAAACTCACAAGTGCTGTAAGTTTCAAAGTTATGTTACAAGCCATGTGGTTTAGTTCTGTTACAGTGGAAATGCTGTTAGAGCCTTGTTAAGTGTGGTATGTCATGGGCTACAGTGTTAGGGAGCATTCAGGAGGCATGTCTAGTCAGCTGAATCAATGTGAAAAGTGCAACATGGATTAAGCATAACTTTTTCTCTGCCAGTTTAAGTAAATGCTCAGGATCTTCTGGTTAACCTGTTTGACTGAAGGATAATACTTTCAGGTCAAGTCATTCTGCAGAAAACCATCTTCCTTGTTCCTGTCTATTGCTAACATACAAGGCTATTATAAATTATTCCATTATTATTCCTGTGTGAGAGAAGGGGATTTATTTATCTGGCATTTATCAATGCAGCAGGATAAAGAATAGCCTAGCTAGGAGCACCAGGAGGCCTCAGAACGTATTTACTTGATTCTGTTTTTTGAAACCATCATCTATGACATCTCATGGTTCAGATCATTGGAAATACTTGATGAAAACTTAATCCAGAATTTGTAAGACTTCAGTATATGTCAGGGGAAGAAATGGAAGGAATGAGCACGTAGAATACAGATTTATTTCTTTTATGCTTCATAATTGTAATACAAAACAAGTCCACCAAAAACATTCAGCCCATTCAGTAACAGGACTATACTTGCATGCAAAAGCATGTCATCATTATATATTATGTTGGGAAAGTTTTTTAAAGTGAGAAACACATTTCTGTAGCCTTGCCTGTGAGAGAATCCAACCAAGCCTACTATAGAGTGTTTGTTTCATTCTAACAGAGCCCAGTCTAGTCGGGTTCTTCCGGAATATTTCCCCAATGTGCATACCTTACGTGTTAGTCTGGAATAATGACCCCTCTTTCTGAGCAAAGTAATTATTCTGAAATTAGGACATGCTGGAGAAAACAGGGAGGGCGGAATGGTAGAGTGGGTAAACTCCTAATGACGGGTGCAGAAGCAAGGTGTTGAGCCTTACTCAGGTTCTGTGTCAACAGCTGACCACAACTGGCTCGTGTGCGATGCACTGATGGGTTATTCGACCTAAAAAATAAAAGATTTGAATGTGGGCACATCACTCTCCTGTGTGATCTTTGCTTCAGCAACTGGAAAGCTTTATCTGCACCAGTCTGCTGGGCCATGTAAGTTCAGACAGAAAAATCTTCTTTAAAAAACAACAAATGCCAGATGATGCACTGGAACAGGGTAATCCTTCACGTATGTATAGGCTGGGGGGACAAGAGACTGGAGAGTCCTCTGTAGAAAGGAATCTGGGGATTTTAGTTGATCCTAAGTTCAATGCAAGTCAATAATGAGCCCTGGCAGCCAAAAGAGGCAACTGTATCCTGGGGTCCACTGAGCACGATATAGCTGTTTGAAAGTGTTCCAGCCTTGTGCGGCCTCACCATAAGGACTGTGTGAGTTTGGGTCTCCACAATTTAAGAAGGGTATAAAAATACTGGGATGTTTCCAGCAAAGAGGGTGGAATGACTAGAGGGCATGACTGAGGATGTGCTTGGTTTGTTTAGCTTAAAAAAGAGGAGACTGAGGGGAGACTTCATTGCTATCTACAACATCCTCATGATGGGGAGAAGAGATGGAGGTATTGATCTCTTTGTTCTGGTGTCTGGTGATAGGACATGAAGTAATGCTTTAAAGTTGCACCAGGGGAAGTCCACATCAGATACATTAAAAAAAAAAAATCTTCACTGAGGATGCAGTGAAGCACAGGAACAAGTTCCCCGAGGAAGTGGGGTGCTTCCAGCTAGAAGTTAAAGATCACTAATGTATAAAAAACCCCATACAAATGATGTGGGGGAGGGAGGTTGGGAGAGAGACAAAGAGAGAGAGAGAGTTTGTCTGCTGAGCAAAGCAGGTTCTAACTTGTCATAGTCACCCATGACTACAGCTTTTGGCCGCATACTGACTTTCCCATTACCCTGCTTTGCAAGTGCATTGACAGTGCTGCTTTCAAAAGTAACTTTTTAATACCTCCAGTATAAACACTTTTGAATAAAAGCAATATCCAGACTTTGTCTCTGGGCTACCTGCATCCATAAACATCTAAATCTGTTCAAAAATCTGAATAACTATTGCCTGCTGGGAGAGTAACCTAAGATAACTAATTGCCACTTTGCAGTTTGAGTTCACTTTCCAAGCACAGGTAATATATTTTTAAATCTTGGTCAAAGTGCTGTAAAAGGAATACATGCCACAAACTTACCTGTAGTGTTAATACGTATATATAGTCAAAATATCTGAGCAAGAGGCTTGCTAATGTAAGATGGAGCTGCATTAGCAAGAGCACTGGTGGTCAGGGTTTTCATAGAATCATAGAATCATAGAATCACAGAATCATAGAAGCATAAAATAGCCTGGAAGCCTGGCTGGGAGGAACCTTAAAGGAACCACCTAGTTACAACCCCCATACTGTTGACAGGGAGACCCTTCACAAGACCAGGTTGCTCAGTGCTCCATCCAGCTTGGACTTGTACACTTCCAGCGATGGGGCATCTAC